>JAJPUD010023061.1:0-20513 GCA_023553655.1 Myrmecobius fasciatus | reverse complement strand
TTCCCTTATTTTACCTCCTTTTCCTCTTCTTCCAATGTTATCCCTTTTCTACCTCTAATTTCTTTTTCAGTTTATCATATCATAATAATCATAAAATCACAATAAACATATAATAATAGTCATAAAATCACAGTAATCATATGATAATAATCAAAATCACAGTAATCATATCATAATCATAATGTAATAATAGATTCATAAAATCAACCCTCATTCTATAAGTGAGATTCTTAATGCAATCTTGCAGGTAAGCCTTCTGAAAGGGAGACAAACTTCAGTCTGCCTTTGTGGCTTCATCTGGGATTGTTTTCATAATGTCAGGATCTGGGGACTGTTCTATTTTTTCTCCGTAAAAGCTGTCTATGGTGAGAGCTCTCTTCTTCCTGCTCATGATTTAAAGTTGGGATATTGGTCACCAGCAGAGAATACTGCAACAATTTGTATTTGCCCTGGGGCAGTTGTCCGAGTTGACTTCCGGTCTGAGGCTGGTCGGGCTAGATTCGCACTAGGACCACGTTTTCACGTGCTCTCGATCCACCCTTTACCAAAGGCAGATCTGCCAAAGCACCTGCCCTAAAGCAGAACAAAATGGCCCAGGCGTCTCCCAGGGGCTTCCTGGGTGCCTAAAATCCGCCCCTCTATCGCAGCCCTGACTTCCACCCTGGCTGGAGTCTGATCACAACCAGCCGCCGATTTCTCCTAAGGCTAACCTTCTCCGGAGTTCTTTCAAGGTAGATTTTTGATAGAATTGCTTTGTAGTCCAAATGCTTGGCGGAGCCCTCACTCCAAAACCAGTTTGAAGGCTCACTTTTTCTGGGTCTGAGGGAAGGTATCAGGAGTTCACAGAGAATGGTGTCTGCAGTTCACCATCTTGGCTCCGCCCCCCCTCTGGATGTTGGGTTTTATCAAATGCTTTTTCTGCATATATTGAGATTATCATATGTTTTTTTGTTAAGTTGGTTTTTGATATAGTCAATTATGTTAATAGTTTTCCTAATATTGAACCATCCCTGCATTCCTGGTATAAATCCTACTTGGTCATAGTGTATTATTCTGGGAATGATATTCTGTAATCTCTTTGCTAATATTTTATTTAAGATTTTTGTAACAATATTCATTAGGGAGATTGTTCTGTAATTTTCTTTCTCTGTTTTTGTTTTACGTGATTTAGGTATCAGTACCATGTCTGTGTCATAAAAGAAATTTGGTAGGAGTCCTTCATTGCCTATTTTTTGTATAGTTTATATAATATTGGAGTTATTGTTCTTTAAATGTTTGATAGAATTCACATGTAAATCCATCTGGTAGTGGGGATTTTTTCTTAGGGAATTGATTAATGACTTGTATTTCTTTTTCTAAAATGGGACTATTTAAGTAATTTATTTCATCTTCTGTTAATCTGGGCAATCTATATTTTTGTAGATATTCCTCCATTTCACTTAGGTTATCAAACTTCTTGGCATAAAGTTGGGCAAAGTAACTCCTGATTATTGCTCTAATTTCCTCTTCATTGGTGGAAAGTTATCCCTTTTCATTTTTGAGACTAACAATTTGATTTTCCTCTTTCCTTTTTCTAATCAAATTAACTAGAGGTTTATCTATTTTGTTGTTGTTTTCATAAAACCAACTTTTAGTTTTATTTATTACTTCAATAGTTTTTTTTACTTTCAATTCTATTAATCTCTTCTTTTATTTTTAGGATTTCAAGTTTGGTATTTGATTGGGGGTTTTTAATTTGTTTTTTTCTGGAGCTTTTTTAGTTGCAAGCCCAATTCATTGATTTTCTCTTTCTCTATTTTATGCAAAGAAGCATCTAAAGATATAAAATTTCCCCTTATTACCGCTTTTGCTGTATCCCACAAATTTTGGTATGTTGTCTCATTATTGTCATTCTCTTGGATGAAATTAGTAATAGTGTCTGTAATTTCCTGTTTCACCCATTCATTCTTTAGGATGAAATTATATAGTTTTCAATTGCTTTTTGGTCTATTTTCTCCTTGCCTTATATTGCATGTGATTTTTATTCTGTCATGATCTGAAAAAAATACATTTACTATTTCTGCCTTCCTGCATTTGATTTTGAGGGTTTTGTGTCTTAACACATGGTCAATTTTTGTATAAGTTCCATGGACTGGTGAGAAAAAAGTAAACTCCTTTCTGCCTCCATTTAATTTCCTCCAAAGGTCTATCATACCTAACTTTTCTAACATTTTGTTTACCTCTTAACTTCTTTCTTATTTATTTTGTAGTTTGATTTATATAGTTCTGAGAGAGGGAGGTTGAGATCCCCCACTATTATAGTTTTGCTGTCTATTTCTTCTTGCATCTCTCTGAACTTTTCCTCTAGGAATTTCCATGCTACACCACTTCGTGCATATATATTTAGTTTTTATATTGCTTCATTGTCTATGGTACCCTTTAGGAAGATATAATTTCCTTCTTTGTCTCTTTTAATTAGGTCTATCTTTGCTTTTACTTGGTCTGAGATCAGGATTGCTACCCCTACTTTTTTTGTTCACCTGAAGCATAATAGATTCTGCTACATCCTTTTACTTTCACCCTGTATGTGTCTCTATGTTTTAGATGTGTTTCTTGTATACAACATATTGTTGGATTATTGTTTTTAATCCAGTCTGTAATCCGCTTCCGCTTTATGGGAGAGTTCATTCCATTCACATTCACCATTAAAATAACTATTTCTGTATTTTCTGCCATCTTATTTACTCTAGCTTATGCTTTTCTCTGTCCTATCACCTTTCCCTCCTCCCTAGTATTTTGCTTTTATGATACCCAATACATCTATTATTCCCTCAGAGCCAAATCTGATGAAATGGAGATTAACATAATTCTCATTCCCCTCCCTTTTTCCCACTCAATCATCATAGGTTTTCTTTGCCTCTACATGTGATGTAATTTCCCTTATTTTACCTCCTTTTCCTCTTCTTCCAGTGTTATCCCTTTTCTACCTCTAATTTCTTTTTCATATTATCATATCATAACAATCATAAAACCACAATAATGATATCATAATAATCATAAAACCACAATAATCATATCATAATAATCATAATGTAATAATAAAATCATGAAATCTACCCTCATTTTATAAGTATCCACAACATAAATATAGTTCTCAAGAATTTTTTTTCCTTCTTACCTTTTTATGTTTCTCTTGTGTTTTGTGTTTGTAGATCAAATTTTTTGTTCAGTTCTGGTCTTTTGATTAGAAATAGGTGAAGTTCTCCTATTTCATTGAATGACCATTTTCTTCCCGGGAAGATAATGCTTATTCTAGCTGGGTAACTTATTCTTGGCTGTAATCCAAGTTCCTTTGCCCTTCAGAAAAACTGATTCCAGACCATTTGATCCTTCAAAGTAGAAGCTGCTAGGTCCTGTGTGATCCTTATTGTGGCTCCGCAATATGTAAATTGTTTCTTTCTGGCTTCTCGTAATATCTTTTCCTTGGTATGATAGTTCTGGAATTTAACCATGATATTCCTGGAGGACTTAATTTTTGGGTTTCTTTCAGGAGATGATTTGTGGATTGTTTCAATAAGTATTTTGCCCTCTCGGTCTAAAATATCAGGGCAGTTTTCTTTTATGATTTCCTGGAAGATAGTGTCTAGGTTCTTTTTTTCATCATGACTTTCAGGAAGCCCTATAATCCTTAGATTGTCTCCCCTAGATCTATTTTCCACATCAGTTGTTTTTCATAGGAGATATTTCATGTTTTTTCTATCTTTTCATTTTTTTGTTTTTGTTTGACTGATTCTTGAAGTCTTGATGAGTCATTCATTTCCAATTGTTCGATTCTAATTTTTAATGTCTTATTTTCTTCAGTTACTGTTTTTAGTTCCTTTTGCAATTGACCATTTACATTTTTTTGTTCATTGCATTATTTTTCCATTTTTTCCATTTTATTTTGCAGTGATCTCATTTCATTTCCCCATGTTTCTTCTAACTCTCTTTTGAGATTCTTTATGCAATCTTCAAAGAAAGCCTTGTGGCATGGAGTCCAGTTTATGTCTCTCTTTGGGGCTTTTTCTGGAGTTGCTTTACCTTTAGGGGCCTCAGGATTTGAGGTCTGTTCTTCCCTCTCTCTATAAAAGGTGTCTATGGTGAGAGCTCTTTTTGATCTTTTATTCATTTTTTAAAGGTGTGAGGTCTGCTCAGGGTAAAGGAGGGACAGCTGCTTTAATTTGCCCTGGGGAAGTTCTGCTGATTGGGTTATTTCAGGTGCTGCTCAGTTCTGCTGATTGATCACTTCAATTTGTTCAACTCTAATTTTTAGTGAATTATTTTCTTTAGTTAGCTTTTTGTCTTCATTTGAATTTAAGCAATTGTACTTTTAAATGATGTGTTTTATTCATTGCATTTTTCCATTTCACAAATTCTATTTTTCAAAGAGTTGTTTTCTTTTTCATATTTATTTTGTAAGGAGTTGAATTCTGTTTCTATGTCATCAAATCTATTTTAAGGAGTTTTCTTCAGATAATTTCTGTTTTTCCTTTTTCAAACTGACTTGTAAAGTTCTCATAACTTTTTCCCATTTTCTTCTAACTCTCTTTTACAATACTTTATGAATTCTTCCAAAAGAGCTTTGTGTAATGAGGACAACTTATTTTACCCATTTGTGCTTCATCTAGAGATAATTTACCTTTAGGATACTCAGAGTTTGATGTCTATTCTTCTCTTTCTCCATAAGTTATCCATACTAAGGTTTCTTTTTCATTTTATCCTTTTTAATGATTAATTTCTGCTCTTAGGGCACAGGGGCAACTGCCACTTAAGGCGACCCTGGGGAGAGGTTTGCTGATTAACTTCAGGGGCCCCATTTTTCTGGGTAACAAAGGGTCACTATTTGCCTTTTGTATTTGTTTTAGATGTGTCACAGCCAATTTGCTCATCCACTGCTTTGTAACTGGGACAGAGTAGCCTAAGAGCCTCCCAGTAGATTCCCAGTAGAACACCCTGGCTTCTTGCATGTGCTGCATTTGTGCTGAGTCACTTCCCTCCCTACCACCACCCAATTGAAAAAGACCTTTTGTGAAGACCTTCCAAATTATCTTTTTGCTGGAAATTTGTTACACTCCAAATATTTATGGATTCTGTTACTCCAAAACCAGTTCATAGGCTTAATCTGGTATTGATCTGAGGGACACTACAAGGAGCTCAGATAATGATGTGTCAACTCTCCACTTTCTTGGCTCCACCACTTGGTCTATTTTTAAAGGTAATTAGGAGAAAAGGAAAAGAAATTATATGTTTTAAAATATTTGTTGTGAAATAGAACTGGAAGTTATAGAGATGTCCATCAACTGGTGAATAGTTGAAAGAGATGTGGTAAATGATTATGATTACTGTTTTGTAAAAAATGATGAGCTCAATGATTTCAGGGGAAAAAAAACACGGAAAGATTTGCATGAAACAATGATGAATTAAATAAGCAGGACCAAGACAACATTGTTTATAGTAACAACAAAACTTTTCCTTATTAAAGCTTTTTATTTACAAAATATGTGCATAGGTAATTTTTCAACAATGGCTCTTGCAAAACCTTATGATCCAAATTTTCCCTCCTTCCCCCAGCACCTTTCCCTAGATGACAGGTAGTCCAATACATGTTAAATATATTAAAATATACCTTAAATCTAATATATGTCTACACAGTTACACAGTTATCTTGCTGAACAAGAAAAATTGGATGAAGGAAAAAAACTGAGAAAGAAAACAAAATGTAAGTAAACAATAAGAGGAAGAGTGAAAATGCTATATTGTGGTCCACACTCGATTCCTACAGTCCTCTCTCTGGGTGTAGATGGCTCTCATCATCACTGAACAATTGGAACTGGTTTGAATCATCTCAATACAAAATATTATTATTATTATTATTATTATTATTTTGCTTTTTGCTGAAGCAATTGGAGTTAAGTGACTTGCCCAGGGTCACACAGCTAGGAAGTGTTAAGTGTCTGAAACCAAATTTGAAGTCAGGTCTTCCTGACTTCAGGGCTGGTGCTCTATCCACGGCACCATTTAGCTGACTCCAAAAATATTATTTTAAGAAAGAGTTTTAGCAAATAATTTCTTTTGGTTCTTATACTCAAAGGAATTATAAAGGACATATAAAGATACTAGCTGAATCCAGAAAAAGAAGTGATAAATAGTTTATACAGAACAATGCTATATATAATTTTATATACACACACATAAAAATGTGTATATACATATATGTATATATATATAATATATATCTGCATATCTATCTATCTAAATATATATATATGTATATATATATATGTATATATATATATATCTGCACATATATATGTACATTTACCTGCATGCATGCATATGCCCACACATGTGGGGATTTGAGAGAAATACCAATTTGCGCCTTGCAAATTTACAATTTCATGTGCAATTATCTTTTTTATTGCACTACATCATGGAAATGCTTGTTTTACTTTATAAATTAAATATTAAATTTAAAAAAATAACTGAACTACTTAAAAGCTTCATGGGGGAAAATATCTAAATAAAATATTTCAAAAAATCTTCAAGAAAAATTTCCATAATATCCTAGAACAAGAGATTAAAATAAAAATTGATAAAATCTATTGATCACCCATTGTAAGCAATTTCAATCTGGAAACTAAAGATAGAAGGTAGGTAGATAGATAGATAGATAAGTAGATAGTTGTCATAAAAGGAATTTGGTATGATTCTTTTATTGTCTTTTTCCCCCCAAAGACTTGTATAAGATTATAATTAATCATTACTTAAAGATGTTTGTTAGCATTCACTTGTAAATACATTTGCACCTGGCCATTTGTTTAAAGAAAGCTTCCTGATACTTTTTTTCAATATTGTTTTCTTTAATGGCTTTACTTAAATATTCTATTTTCTCTTCTGTTAATCTAGGTGATTTTTTTTTGGTAAATATCCATTAATAAGTCTCAGATCAATTCCAATGGGCCATTGTTTTGGTATGGATTGACTTGGACTGAATGTAAATAGCAATTATTTCTGTTTTGGACTGTGTCATTATTTTTACCAAAATTATTTTAAATTAAATCCATAATACGTTTCCAATTCTTTGCTACAACAAAGAATGCTATCGATATTTGGTGTATAGGAACTTTTTTTTTTTTTTGTTATTGGCTTCCTTGGGGTAGGTACTTCATAGTGGAATTTCCAAATCAAAAGGTAAGGACATTTTAACCACTTGACTAATGATCACCTTTTCTCTTTCTACAAACTTACAAATTGTCTCTTTAATAGTTTATTCTAGAATTTTACCAATAAACCATTTCAAGCTTATGAGCTGATAATTGGAAGAGTCCATTTGTCCTCCTTCAATCCAGTAGCATTTCTCCTGTTTCCTATAAATTATCAAAGATTATTGACAGTTACTACATAATCATATGTATGAGTTTTTGTGTATTCTAAAATGTGTTTTTTCTCTGAGTCTGTATTTGCCTCATTTCTTTCTTACCAAATCTTAATCATTGAATGGACAGTTGCCTCACCCAATCTGAGACCTGGTGAATACTTAAGCTTAAATAGGCCAAAGTCTCCCTCTGCATCCAGGGTCATCTTGAGGCTTCCTGATTTATATCATCTCACTGGACCCAGATTACTCTGGAGTATAGAGTGAGCCTGGTGACTTTGCAAAGCCCATCCTCACTTATATTTAACATACTTGTTTATCATGGCATCACCTCCCTGATGTCATACTCCTCTTCGAGAACAAAAGAGAAACAACAAACATACATTCATACATATACACAGATGCATATATACATGTGTATATAAACATGTACACACAAATATGACATAAGCTTATTAGAAATACAAAAAATAATTTACCTGTAAAATCTATGAGGAAGAGAAAAACAATGACCAAACCAGAGAAAGGCAGCATTTTGCAATATAAAATTGATAATATTGATTATGTTAAATCAAAATGGTTTTACAGAAACAAAACCAATGCAAGCAACTTTAGAGGAAAATAGAAAAGTGGGATACAGTCTTTACTGCAAGTCTCTCTGGAAAAGGCCTTATTTCTTAAATAGAGAACTGACTCAATTTTGTAAGAACACATGCCATTTCAATTGTTAAATGATTAAAAATATCAATAGGTACTTTTCAGATGAAGAAAATAAAGCTATCTATTGTCATATGAAGAAATGTTTTTAAAACCCTATTTATTAGAGAAATTGGAATTAAAACAACTTTGAAGTACCACTCCAAATTTATCAGATTGGCTAATATGACAGAAAAGAAAAATGACCAATGTTGGAAAGGATGTGGGGAAATTGGAACACTAATTCACTGCTGTTTTAACTGTGAACTGGTTAAACTACTCTGGAGACCAATTTTGACTCTTGCTCCAAAAAGAAAAACACAACAAAAAGCAATCAAACTGTGGATACCCTTTCATCCTGCAATTCTACTATAAGTTCTGTATTGCAAAGAAAACATAAAAAGAGAAAATGACCTATATGTGCAACAAGTTGTGATATGTGATTGTGAAAGAATTCTATTGTGCTGTAAGAAATGTCAAGCAGAATTATTTCAGGGGGGAAATGTGGAGAAAGTCTTACATGAACTTAAGTAATGTAACATGAGAAGAACCAAGAAAACACTGTACATATTATCAACAACACAGTGTGATCATTAACTAAGGTCAACATAGCTATTCTCACAAAACAATGATTCAGTGTAATTCCAGATAACAAGACCAAACTTGCATGTTAATCCAATTATCTTTTGTTTTCTTACTTTTCCTTTCCAATCCCTTATAATGGATATGACACCTCTCTGTGTGTGTGTCTCTCTTGCCCTCTCTCCCTCTCTCTCTCCCTCTCTCTCTCCCTCTCTCTCTCTCTCTCTCTCTCTCTCTCTCTCTCTCTCTCTGTCTCTCTGTCTCTCTCTGTCTCTCTCTGTCTCTCTCTTTCTATCTCTCTCTCTTATTTTTTATTCCTAGAAGATATTGTAGATTTTCATACAACTGAGCAACTTTTGTCTGTTCAGCCTCAATGTCTGGAGCACAGACTTATATTGCTTGTCTTCCTTCATCTTTAAAGAGGTGATATCTTGATTTGCTCATGAAAAAGATTTAAATGAGGCAAAGTTTTACAAACATGTCAGCCTCATTGTCTCTTCTGGAATCATCAAAATCTAGTAGTAGAACAAAAGTCAAGAAAACTGCTGATAGCCTGGGATGCATTGGGTGATCTTGAATTCTTTGATTATATGACCAAGTTGTAATCACACTATAGCACCTGTTTTAGCTGTTTCATGAATATTAGAATAATTTGGTATCATCTGTTCATTAAACCTGAGGAAGTCTTCACATGCCTGGGATAGATATGTCCCTAATTAACGAATGGGTTTGAGATCTGTTTATTACCCTCAACATGGATTAGCCTTCTGCTAAAACACTTTACTAGGTTGTGACCATTACTCATGATTGTATTTCTGTGATGTTCAATGATTTGCCTTGGATTTAAATATATATTTTTTGCTATTTTTGAGATTATACTCCAGTACTGATTTCATAATCCTTTTATTAACTATGTGGTGTATTCCATTTTTTCCCCTAAAACATTCCTGCCCATTGTGGTATATGTAATTATAACCTGAATTAAATTCATTCATTCCCAACCATTTAAATTCAATGACACCCAAGTTCTTGACATTTTCTTTTCATCTTTTGTTTGATCACAACAAACATCTTTATTCAAAGATTTTATTATAGATAAGTATGCAATATTGATCTCTATAGCATTTGACTTTTTTTTTCATCACATACATCTGGAACTGAGCTTCTATTCAACTTTGACCTAATTGCTTCATTGGTACTGGAGCTTCTTATAATTGCCCTTAACTCTTCTTCAATAGTGTGTTGGACATCTTGCATCCTTAAGGGTTCATTTTCTTGTGCCATATATTTTATTATTTTTATACTATGGAGTTTTTTTTTTGGCAAAAGCACTGGAGTGTTCAAATCTGGTCTCAGACACTTAACATTCCCTAGCTGTGTGACCCTGGGCAAGTCACTTAACCCCAATTGCCTCAGCAAAAAGCAAATAAAAAAAGTACTGGAGTGGTTGGCTATTTTCTTCTCTAGGGGATCACTTTTTGTCAGAACTTGGCACTATGATCTGTCAGCCTTGGCTAACCCTGAATGAATGCATAACTCATATTTTTATTTAGCAATGCAATCACTTCTGCCCTTATAAATAAGGCAGTGATCCAGCAAGGTTGGGGAGTCACATCCTTCAAGGTGCATATAATTGATCCTTCTAGTTGCTAGTGTCCTCCCTCAAAAATTATTTTATTTTAATTTAGTAAAAAGATATAGTTTCCTAAAAAATTAAATTATAAGTCCAGTTTTTAACTATTACCAATCCAATATTTACTTTCAGAGCAAGTTTGGCATGTTGTTTGTCCTTTATTTTTGAAGAGGATCAGTGATATCATGGGTGATGTCTTGATTTGTGCATGAATTGGAATTAAGTGAGGTAGTTTCACAAATTCATTAGCCTTGTTCTCTTTTTCTTGAGTCTTCAAATCATCCAATGCAAAGTCTTGACTTGACAAAAGTCAAGATGAGTAAACCAGAATGTGAAGGACGGTATATGGGTCAGGATGCTCTCCAAATTGTGCCTGGATACAGTGTTAAACTAATTGTCTAGCACAGGCCAGTTTTGGCAGAATAAGCCCAGTGGGCCACATTGAGTATCCCAATAGTTTCAACATGGAGATAACTAAAGGAATGGACATGGCTGTGACTGCTTAAGTTAAAATAAGTTATCAGTGTGTTAGTCCTGGAAGGATAGCAACTTGACTTTGGTCTTAGAACCTGATGGATCTCAGGGTCTAAGTCTCACTTGGTTCTCTATCTGGACAATTTATAGAATGGTTGAGTTCTCAAATTGTTGGGAAGCCCTCCTGCAGAATGTTCTATTGGGCCACATTACCAGTAAATTACAAGATGCTGAAATGCTAGTTCCTGTGCCTCTCTCTGTGGCTCCTATATCTGCTACCCTCCAATCCCTGTCTATACAGATACACCTCAATCTGCTATGAGGATGCTTGTGCTTCGAACAAGTCCCCCAAATTTACAAGGGATCTATGTGATTGCATGTAAGCATCTTTCTTCTTTCAGTGGGTGAAACAATTATGTCATTGCACAAGATATCATTGTGAAGGTCTAAGATATGGGCTTAGGGCATGGCCCAAATCAAGATGGGATATGGCTCAGGGTGCCTCACCAGCTAATGTTGAAGGCCAGAAGGCAGTTGAAGAGGTGAGGTCTGGATTACTGTGAAATATTCCAATATGATAGAGCAAGGGCCTTTACAATCTTTAAGCAGAGTAAATGAGATATAGGAAATATTTTGTTGTTCATAGGCAGCAGTGTGTAAGGGTGTTACCAGGAATTATTGTCTCTTGAGATGTAAATCCACTTGTAGTAAGTTCCATTGTGGTGAAGAAGAGAAAGTCTTATATTGCAAGTACAGTCAGTTGTGATGTGACCAGCGTTGTGGGTTCATGAATATTCTAAATTATCAGTAGAATAGATTCCATGGCACTCTCCATGATGGTTGCTGCTGTCTTCAGAGTAGAAATATGGTACAAGAAATAGAGTGTTATCCTCAACACTATGAAACTGGGTTCTAGTCCAGCCTATGATGCTTATTTCCCAGATGACTCTACATAAGTCACTTCATCAATTAGTGCTTTGGATGATTTTCTTAAACTACATATTTTATAGGAGGTTCCCATCAATCTGAAATGGAAGAGGAAGCATTTCAGTAGAAAATTCCTATATAAATGTAATTGAAGTTCTAATCACTATCACTGTAATTATTTATTGGTGTACATTATTTCCCTTAAATAAAATCTAAGTTACTTAAAGGCAGGGAACATTTTGTTTTAGTGTCATTTTATGCCTAGTGCTGAACAAAATGTCTGACTTAATGCTTATTGAATGTACTAGTTAGTATAAAAGTCATTATATAACACCACATCTCCATTACATCAAAATTTGACAATCTACTATGCTACATAATGGTTTTATATATATAATATATATGTCACATACACATCTACATATTCACCCATTTGTACACAAAGAAAAAAATATATTTTTATCCAAATTTGCACTGTAATTGTTAGGATAAAATTGTTCTCTAGAAACCTTAGGAGGTCAAGAAGTAGGAAGAATAATTTCATCATTATGTTTTAAAAGTTCAAACCAATATCACACTTGAGACTGCATCCACTAGTTTTTAAAATATATTCATGCCTGGTGTGCTGAAGAATTACAAAAACTGACTAGCTCCTCAGTTAATTGAGGTATTTAAATATCTCCCACATATTTTCATTCCAGTCCCATAGCCAAATGTTTTTAGTATTTCATCTGAGATTTGCAGTACTGACAAGCACTACTGACAAAAAAGTGAAAAACTCCAGGCCATTATAGCAATTAGCAAGATAATGTACAACTTGCTGTTTTAACATGATTGCCATCAGATTACCAAATGACTAACATTTTAATGAATCTATGAAGGGCAAGACAAAATTGTGATTTATCATTCCTACAGCTTAAATTTTATTTGCAGACAAATCCAACCAGAGATATTAGAAAACAAAATAAAATAAAGGTATTTTCCTTGCAGTTCAGGGCTTTCTTTACTAGAACCAAGACAGCAGCAAGAGATTAATAATTCCATAGGTATTAAGAAAAGTCATGTCTACTATCCATTCAGAAATATCTAGAATTAAACATCAGACAAGGGGATACAGAGAAAGCATTTAAGTGCCCAGGTAGGAGACAGAAGAAATTGAAGATGAAGCATCTTCTTATTAATTGTTACACCACCTCAACTGCTTAGAAACCTCATTCTAGTGATGAGTTTCTGGTTCCTTGTTTCAGCATACCTTCAATCATCTGATTAAAAGTTCAAGCTAGCAGGAATTTTAGAGATATTTAGTTCAACTTTCCTTCTTTAAAAGTAAGGAACTAAGCTTCAGAGAAGTTAAATAGAGGTAGGGGATAGGTAAGGAAATACACATTTAAGTGCCAACTATGTATAAAGCAATTTACAAATATTATGTCATTTGAATTTCACAATAACCTTGTGAGATATTATTATCGCTTTTACAATTGAAGAAACTATGAGACAAAGAGATTGAGTGACTTTCCTCAAGTCCTATAGTAAGTGAGGTTTTGTTTCAAATCAAACTACCTGACTCCAAGGCAAGTACTCTACCCACTATGCTACCCAGCTGTCTACAATAGCAGAACTGGGATTCAGCTGAGGCCTTTTGAGTCCAAATTCAGTTTTTGCCCCCTGTATGGATCAACAATAAAGTTATATTGCATTTTATTGGATGAAAACTAGAGTAGAACTATAATATTTTGTTTCAGTGATTTCTCCTTGCTAATTCTTAGTATGTTTGTCTTCCTAAGCGTTCACTGCTTCAGAAGTTGTTCGAAAAAGTCTGACTTGTCGGTGACTTCCTAGGAAAGTAATAGAACCAGGGGGCAGCTAGGTGGCGCAGTGGATAGAGCACCAGCTCTGAAGTCAGAAGGAACTGAGTTCAAATTTGGTCTCAGACACTTAACATTCCCTAGCTGTGTGACTCTGGGCAAGTCACTTAACCCCAATTGCCTCAGCAAAAAGCCAAAAAAAAAAAAAAAAAAAAGAAAAAAGAAAGTAACAGAACTGGAGAAGTGATATGAATCTTTGTTTATCTTCATTTATTTGTGTTTGCTTGTGTCATAGCAGAAAGAAATATTGAAGTGGCTTAGGTCAGTCAAATTAACACTTAATAGACAATGAGGGGAAATGGCCCTAAACCAGGCCAGAAAGTTTTGTGTCTCAGAATCTGTCTGTTGGAATCTCATATCAAGAAATGACACTCAAGAAAGTTAGAAATAGCATGTTTTGGTTGGGAAAATCTGTTTCCTAGCACTTGGACAATGATCTAAGACTATATTAATAAAATTCATCAACATGAATAAAATTATCAGTTCTTCCAGCCTTCAAGATCTTATTAATGTAATATTATATCTCCTACTATATGGAAAGGTATAAATTTAATACAATTTGGAGACTGTCCTTTATATTTTGACATATTTACTGATACCTATGAGTAAATATATTATGTAGCTAACCAATATTTTTAAAAATAAGCAGAGGCTGTCTTTGTCTAACCCTATTCCATTTTGTTTTAGTTAATTTTCAAAGAGGATCTATCTAAAGAGAATCTAAAATTACATGCTGACACATGGCACTATATGCATCATTATAGACACCTTGAATAGGAAACAATGTATTTTAGTGGAAAGAACAATGACTTGGAGTGAGAAAACTTGAATCCAAATACAGTTAATGATGTTTCTTAAGTGTATGACAGGAGTACTTTGTTTAATTTCCCTGAGACATCTTATCCTCAAATATTAAATAAGAAGATTGAACTAAATAACAGCTGACTTCTTTTCCAGATAAACATCTGTGATCCTAATTTTATATGTCAAACATTTCATATTTCTTTCTGGAATTTTCTATCCTTGTTGATGCATCTTTTTAATTTGTGATAAATTAGACAAAACTTTCTTCTTCATTATTTTGGAATATTTTCATTTGGGGGGGCGGGTAGAGGAGCTAGAGCATTCTTTTTATTTTTATATCTTGTTTGTTTATGGCCTTGATTCTGGCACCATTCTTTTGTATATAGACAGAATCTATATGATCTTGGCAAAATTTCTTATCTTATGTAGGATGGAACCTTTTTGAACTATTGGGAATCTTTCCAAGGAGGCAAAAATTTATAGGTTTATTTCACCTTTACTTATTTCTTGTAAAAGGTAAATGATTTTTTTTTTTTTTTGCGGGGAAGCAAGTGGCTTTTAAATATTGTTTTACTTCCTTTTTGTTAGGCATAGCAAAACTTCTTATGCTGTCAAGTAATATACATATTTGTATTTTTATCAAATTTATTATATTTTACATATTTATCAGAATTTTAAAGTTTTGTAAATATGAGTATTAGTGTGTAGATAAGCTTTTCAAACATGCCATGACCTGGAATCAGTCATCAAAATATATGTCCACACTTCCACAATATGAATCAAAGTAAATCCCTTAAGAAAGAGAAGATATGACAATTGACAGATACTTTAAGCATAATAAGTTATGCTTGTCACTATAAAACTCTGCTGTCTTGGAAGACAGGTAGAGACTGGAGAACAATGCATTTAACATATAAAAAGCATGAAGGACATCAAAGATATTCTGAAGAACACTTGTGTGGATACACACAAATATATTTCAACTAACCTTAACAAGGCTGGCACTACAGCATTATTTTATTTCGATAACTTAATTTTACCTTTATCATCCTCTTTGATACAGCTCTACCATGCATTCTCTTTTTTCCTCAAATACCTAATTGATCACCTATCCCCCTTCACAGCAAGAAAGAATGAAAGAAACAAAGAAAGAGAAAACAAAGGGAGGAAAGAAGAGAGGAAGGGAAGCAGAGAAGGAAAGAGAGGAACACAAAGGGAAGGAAAGAAAGAAGGAAAAAAGAAAGAAGGAAGGAATAAAGGAAGGAAGGAAAGAAAGAAGTAAGAAAGGAAGGAAAGAATGAAAGAAGGAAGGAATGAAGCAAGGAAGGAAGGGAGGAAGGAGGAAGTGAGAAAAGAAGGAAGGAAGGGAAAATGGAGGGAGGAAGAGAGGAAAAAGAACAAGTAAGGGAAGGGAAAAGAATAGTGAAAGTGAGGGAGGAAAGAAGGAAATCAAGGAAAAGAGGAAGAAGCAAAGCAAGGAATGATTAGTAGGAAGGAGGGAGGAAAGACAGCAGGAATAAAAGGAGGAAGTGAGGGATGAAAGAAGGAAAAATGAAAAGGGAGTGGGCAGTAAAAAATAAAGAAAGGAAGAAGAAAAAAGAACTAAGTGGAAGCAAATTTCATTCTACCACTCTGCCATTCAAACAATTTCTTCAAATTTCTCTTTGCCTTGGTGAAAAATTCTAAAATTAGCGTATTAATGTAATTTTTGCATTCTACAAATCTTGTTCTTTTAAAAAAATTTCCATTTTCTTCTCCTGCCAAATTTTTCATTAGTTTAGTATTTTATATTACAAATTTGTTTTTCTCTCTTTCAGAGCATAAACTTAAATTGAGTTTCCTAAGTGTCTTCAGTTTTCATATTCTTTCTTTGAATTCAGAAAATTGTTTTGAGCTGAAATTTTTGTTCTAATTTCATTCAGGAGTTCTTTATGAACCCTATTTGCTTTTGAACAATTTTGGAATTTCTATTTTCTCATAATGTTTTAGGAGTTTGTAAGATTCTCAACTTGTTATTGCTTATTTATATTACATTATATTTTAATAGTTAATACATATTTTCTTTATATTTGAGATTTTATTCAATTTATTTGTTTTTTCTTTTCTTTTTTTCTTCATTCTCTGTTAGTTCATCTATTTGGAAAAATTATTTGATTTTTTCTCTTTTAATATTTTACCCTTTTGTTTTTTTTCTCTTGTACTTTTTGTCAGTTACATTTGAGAATTTCCCTGAGCCTTTTGCTCTTCCAAATTCCACTGAGTCACAGAACTCCTGATCTAGGTCATGGGAGAAATTGAAATCAATGGATATAAATCCATTTATACAGTAACCTCTCAGTGCTGAGGTGGTGGTGGTGGGGAATTACATCTAGACAAACTTCCAATTATTTCTCCATCAGACACAATTCTTTATCTCATTACATCATACAGCTTTGAGGGCCATGTCAAAAATATTTTCTGTAGATCTGTGGAGCTTAGGAGGAATATATGACACTCAGCAGAAATGCTACATATGATGACCATAGTGTGAGGACATCAGAAGAGAAAGCAATGTATATAATCTGAAATACTGAACATGTAATTTATATTGGTATTTCTTGCTGTTTGTTTCTCTATTGGACTTGTGAGTCTATTCTTCCCAATAAGAGTGATATATTTTTGGAGAATATGTCTTAAGATTATGGAATTTTGTTTTGTTTTCACTTTGTCTTATTCCATATTATATTAAAGTCCTTGCTTTAAAGTAATAGTGTCAAATAGTTACGAAAGATAAGTATATTGGTGGAAGCTTATGAGCTATAATTTTGTGAATAGAGAACAATAAATAATGTTAAAAATAGAAAGTGATATTCTTAGTAATTCAGTGTTTGAATGGAGTTATGAGAGAAGTTGAGACTTTCAAAGAGTTTCTCTAAATATATTAAAATATTTCCATTTCTACCAAGCAATGCACAAGGGGAAAGTGAAAACTATAGAATGAAAGTTAAATGAAAAATTTTCTGAAAATGTACATTGTGGAGTCTCTGTACAGAGAATCTGTGATTCTAAAGTTCTATCCAAATAGTGGGGGAAGGGATAGAAAACTGTTCTTGTGGAATAATGGGAACAGATGGACTCTCCTCAGGCCTTATCCCTAATGTATGATTCTGTTATGTATATTATCCTAATTAGTTCAGAAAAAACACCTGTTTGTGAATGCCTAGGAAAAGGATAATTGTAAATTCATGCTGCCTTATTCTAATCTGATATTCAGAAAGGATACTAGACCTCAAAGGAAATTAATATTTGAACCAATATATTTACAGGATGCTTTCCTAAATTATTTTATTGGAAGATTTCAACTATAAAACATATTATTCCTCTGAGTTATAATCAAGCAATAGATAAATTATTACCTTGATATTTGTGGTTCTTAGAAACTTTTCTATAAGAGTCCTTTGAAATTTGGATGGATTAGTAGAAATATCACTGGATTGTATGACTTTGTATAAATTGCTCAAACTCCATTTCATGATCTGTAAAATTTATAAAAATTTCACTGCCTCCTCCATAGGGGTTTTTAAGACCAAATCAGACACTTTGTAACTATCAAGCGGGATTTTAGACATTCTCTTTTGTTTCATAAGTTACACAGAATATTAGACTAATTGAGGTCTTGAGAAATAAGAACATGCGTTATAAATGTCAATCCATTCAGTGAACAACTCAAGATTACCCATCAGTGTACTGTCTGTCTTTCAGCCTTTAAGAATAACAATAACAATATTTTAACAAAGCATTTTTAAACTTAAACATCATGTGTCCTACAATAATCTTGTAAAATAGGCAGTATAACATTTGATTCATATGAGCTGTAAGGGAATTTGAAGTTAGATATCCATGACCTATCATTTTATGGATGAAGAAAATGACCACAAGAAAGCTTAAGAGACTTTCCTAGTGTGGCAGAATTAATAAGTATTACATCAAGAATTCTAAGTCAGATCTACTTATTCCAAATATAGTAAAATCTTGTTTCAAAAGGCAATTTTGAAAAAATAATTGGACAAATGAGTCACAATAGTAAGAACTGGGGAAGTATATACCACGAACACTGATACAATTAGCTTTTTTTTAAACAAATCAGATTGAATCTTTATGTAGACATTC
Source organism: Myrmecobius fasciatus (assembly GCA_023553655.1). Lineage (NCBI taxonomy): Eukaryota > Metazoa > Chordata > Mammalia > Dasyuromorphia > Myrmecobiidae > Myrmecobius > Myrmecobius fasciatus. Next base: position 1,990 of record JAJPUD010023061.1, on the reverse strand, counting down.
AAAGAAAAGTATCATAGGAAGATAGATAGAAAGGTCTGCAAACACTAAGACCTGTGCAGTACATAGCTTGAAGAGCATACCAGAATCCAAGAAAATGTTAGATATACAGGAAAGAAGACATTCTACACTCATAGTAGGATAACATGAAAGCTGGACAGGGCCAGCTTGCTGGGCACAGGTGCCAAATAATAGTTTTCTTGCACACTAGTAAGTTCCAGGTCAAAATGCAAGGAAGGCTAAGGAGGGCATCTATGTTTGGTTTCCCTTCATTAGCAATCTTAGACTCTAGTCAATATAGTTAGAAGGAAACAAAATCAGTGTGACAAACCCCAGTAAGAGAACAATATATCAGTTTTGATCTCTTTCCAGGTCTTATGCCTAAAGTAGAATAACCAGACCAGGATTCCCAGGCCAAAGTTTTTTTTTTCCTTTTTCATTTTTTTTTGTGGAGTGGGAGGGAGTTCTGTATTTCCATAATTTTGAATCAACAGAATTTCTCAGCTCACTGACAGAGGCTAAGATCAGTAGCGTTCAACTTTTGGTCAGATGCTCAGTCAGGAACAACAATCAGATTTTGCCCTTACTAAGAAGACTTTAGGAATGCTTAAAGCTTGTAAATCCTGAGCCATAACTGTTTCTGAGATTATTAACAAAAATAAATCTTTAATAAGCCAAGAAATCAGCAATAACATAAAATCAAAAATTCCCAACAGAACAGAGCACAGACCAAACATCATCTGTGAAATTAGGAAGTAGGTTGGAAAACTGAAAAAGAAAAAAGATATTCCCACTATACAAAGCTTTTATAATTACAGTAACACTCAAGACAAAGACCATAAATCTTAATGACTTCAAAAATCTACAACCAAAACATCAGGCCCAAATTCAAATAGAATTCCTAGATTTACTCAGAATTCAATATAATTCAACAAGGGAGAAAAAGAAACTTTAATTAAATAAAGGATATCCACATTATGAAAAAACTTGAACCACCTAAAAACTTGGAAATTCAAATACAAAAGTTAAGAGAAAAAAAATTTAAAAGTAGCATTATATAAGAATCCAAAATTTATCCCTACTCCTTCTTTGAACTCTGACGATGATAAGATCCAGAGGAGATACTTTTTATCATTTCCACATATCATCAGAGTTCAAAGAAGGAATTTAATTAGAAAAATCTTAGAAGTTCTTCTATTATGTCTTGATGATCTTAAGAGAAATGTGGAAAAATGGAAATGGAATACACTGGCAGGAGTAGAGTAGGGAAAGTTTAAGGAATTATTATCATGTTACCAAATGAAACATTAATAAAACACAAGATGAAAGGGCTGAGTAAAGCATCTAACATTTCAATTTCACTCATATCTCTACTAATCAATGATAGAACAATATCCATACACACAAAATGGGGTACAGAAGTACAATTTGCTAAACAGGAAAATAGAAGGGAAAAGGGGAAGTAGGGGAGGGAAAATTTTTTTTTTAATTTTTATTTTATTTGCATAACATATGTGTGGGTAATTCTTCAACAATAACCCTTACATAGCTTTCCGTTACAAATTTTTCCCCCCAACTCCCCACCCCTCCCCTAGATGGCAGGATATCCACTACATGTTAAATATGTAAAAATATTGGCAAATCGAATATATGTATACATATTTCCAAACATCATTGGTGTGCAAGAAAAATCTTATCTACACAAACGATATATCAGATAAAGGAAACACAATGTAAGCAAACATCAATCAAGGAGTATGAGAATGTTATGTTGTGGTCCACATTTCGCATCCCTCTCTCTGGGTGTATATGGCTTTCTTCAGTGAACAATTGGAGGTGGTTTGAAACATTTCATTGTTGAAGAGAGCCATGTCCATCAGAATTGATCGTCATATAGTACTGTTGTTGCCGTGTATAATGATCTCCTGGTTCTGCTCATTTCACTCAGCATCAGTTCATGTAAGTCTCTCCAGGCCTCTCTGAAATCATCTTG
>JAJPUD010023060.1:0-20514 GCA_023553655.1 Myrmecobius fasciatus | reverse complement strand
TGAAGTCCAGAAGACCTGAGTTCAAATGTGGTCTCAGACACTTAACATTACCTAGCTGTGTGACCCTGAGCAAGTCACTTAACCCCAATTGCCTCAGAAAAAAAAGAAGAAAAAAAAAGAGTCAATGATGAAAAATTACCCATCCATATGTTTTGCAATTAAAAAGCTTTAATAAAAAAAAATGAAAGATGAGAAAACTGAGACAAAAGGGTTAAGTAACTTTCCCAGGGTCATACAGTGATTAAGTGTCTGAGGCCAGATTTGAACTCCAAAGATGAGCCTTCCTTACTACAGGTCTGGAACAATATCCACTGCACCATTTAGCTCCTCTGTCAGAGAAACTATGGTTTACAAAAAAGGCATCATAGACAATGAAGGAATATAAAAATGTTTGTAGCAAATTTGTTTGATAAAGAATTTATTTCTCAAATATAGAGCGAGTTGAGTCATATTAATAAAAATAGGTGCCATTCCCCAATTAATAAATTTTTAAAGGATAAGAATGGGTAGTTTTAAAAGAAGAAATCAAAGTTTTCTATAGTCATATGAAAAAAAAATGCTCTAAATCACTATTAATCGGAGAAAAACAAATCACCTCCCCAGATTAACAGAAGAGGAAATAAATTATTTAAATAGCCCCATTTTAGAAAAAGAAATGGAACAAGCTATTAATCAACTCCTTAAGAAAAAATCCCCAGGACCAGATGAATTTACTTGTAAATTCTACCAAACATTTAAAGAACAATTAACTCGGATACCATATAAACTATTAGAAAAAATAGGAAATGAACTCCTACCAAATTCATTTTATGACACAGACATGGTACTGATACCTAAACCAAGTAGCATGAAAACAGAGAAAGAAAATTATAGACACATTACCCTAATGAATATTGATCCAAAAATCTTAAATAAAATATTAGCAAAGAGATTACAGAAAATCATCACCAAGATACTACACCTTGACCAAGTATGATTTATACCAGGAATTCAGGGATGGTTCAATATTAGGAAAACTATTAGCATAATTGACTATATCAATAACCAGATTAACAAAAACCATATGATTATCTCAATAGATGCAGAAAAGGCATCCAGTGTCCATTCCTATTAAAAATGCTAACGAGTATAATAGGCTTTTTCCAAAAACACTCAGTAGCATCTATTTAAAACTATCAGTTAGCATCATATGTAATAGGGATAAACTGCAACCATTCCCAATAAGATTAGGAGAAATTCCACTTAAAATAACTACAGTATGTATAAAATCCATAATAGTTTATATACCAAAAACACTTGGGCACTATACAAATACAACAACAAAACATTTCCCCACTTTCTTGCTTCAGAATTTGCCTCAATTTTTTTTAATTTTTTGCCTAATATTTTACAGAAAAAAATAAGGCCATTTGTCATGCATTCATGCTTCTTTTTTCTTCTCATCTCTTATCACTTAGGTCTCTCTTGTACCTAACTCCTCCTACACTCCTGTGTCATAAGATGAAATACCCTTGCCAAGGCTAACCCACCAACTTCTTCAAGTGATGTCATGTATTCCATCTCCTCCAGCAGATTGACCCCTCGGCCATTCCCCTTCTTTCACTTATTTTCAATCTCTCCATCTCTGTTGGCTCTTTTCCCATTGCCTATAAACATGCTCCTGCCTTGAAAAACCCTCACTTTACTTTTCCCTTCCTCTGAACTACTATCCTGTTTCACTCTGGCTCTTTTATAGCTGACAAGACCATCTTGAAAAGACCATCTGTAATAGTCAACTCAACTCTTGCTCCTCTCACTCTCTTCTTAACCCTTACAATGCTGCTGTTGGTGTTATCATTCCACCAATTTGATCCCCCTCTAAAGTTACTAACAATGTTTTAGTTGCCAAATCCAAATGACCTTTCTCAAACTTCATCCTCTATGACCTCTCTACACAGGCCTTAACCTTATAGTTCATTCTCTACTCCTTTATATTCTCTTCTCTCTGGGAGTTCAGGAAACCATTCTTTTCTGGTTTTCTTCCTGTCTCTCATCTTTACTGGCTTCTCCTCCAGATCTTCCTTAAAAGAGGAAAAGTACTGGTGGGTTAAGGAAGGATTTCTATATATGGTAGGATTTTGATCAAAAGGAAGTTAAAAGAAATTAAGGAAGCCAATGAACCTGTAGTCAGAGTGGAGGAGGAGAACATTACAGATTTAAGAACCAGCCAGAGAAAAGTGATCTCCACAGAGAAAATGTGATCTCCCCCATTCAATTGTAAGCTACTTGAGACTGTCTAGCCTGTATTGGCATCTACAATGTTTTGCATAGTAGGTGAATAATAAATATTTACTAATTGATTATTGATTCAAAAACAAAAATATCTGAATGAGTGAATAATTTTTTGTTATATCAATATATGATAAATGAAAATATAATAAAAATTAATTTACCTAAGTACCAAACCAATAAAAATACCAAAGTATAGATCCAGAACAATAATAACTAAATTCATCTGGAGTCACAAATAGTCAGGACTATCAAGGGAAAATGGAAAAAAAAAGTGAGAAAGAGCTCTAATGGGATCAGATCTCAAACTATACTATCATCATGGCTCTGATGCTACCTAAAAAAAGTATATGTTGACATGCAACAAATCAGATAGACAACACTTCAAACATGTGAACCTAAAAGCCAATTCTTCCATGAACCCACAGACCAGCTTCTAAAATAAGAGTAGAGTATCCGACCCAAAAAGTTAAGAAACTAGAAACAATACTGGTAGAAATTAGATATAAGCCATTTCCACGCACATATAACAAGATAGGGTCAAAAAAAAAAGATACTTGATTTACATACAAAAGTTCATATCATAATCTGTCAAAGGGGAGAAGTTACCAGTTGTATCAAGAAATTCAGTAAATGTTTGTAACAAAACAAAGTACAGAAAAGTATTATAGAAAATAAAATGGATTCTTTAGATCAAAAAAACTTAAAAATAAAATTTAATCAAGCAAAACCAATTGATCTAAGATTTGAAGGGAAACAATTAACTAAGAAATATATTTGCAGCAAGTTTCATTTCTTCATTTCCAAGAAATATGATGAATTGATTTTAATATATAAGAGTGAAAGCCATTACAGAAATGATTAGTGGTTAAAGGATATAAACTGGCAGTTTTCAAAAGAAGAAATCCAAACTATTGATGTCTATTGGGGAGAAGAGGAGGAAAGCCCTCAAACTCTAATAATTACAGAAATACAAGTTAAAGATTATCTAGGTTTTTACCATGAAGACATTTACACATGTGAAGTCCTGCAAAGTTTATTTCCATATTAGCTATCTTGCAAAAGAAAACATAAACAATAAGAAGCAAAAATAAAGTTAAAAAGAAAAAGGATATGGGTCAAACTGAAGTCAAACTATTGGTTCTTTTTCCGGAAGTAGAGAGCACTTTTAATCATAAATTCTTCAAAAATGTTTTGGATTATTGTATTCCTGGGAATAACTAAATTATTCACACTTGGTACTAATAATATTATTGTTACTGTATGCAATGTTCGCTTGGTTCTGCTCATTGAATCTTTTCATTAGTTTATGTAAATCTTCCCAGGTTTTTCTAAAAGCATCTTGCAGGTCATATATAATTTTTTTTAATTTTTTAATTTATTTTAAATTTTAATACAAAAAGAGGAAAGAGGAAAAAGAATATTGTCATGTGCAAAGCAGAACATAAAGATACAATATAAAAAATTAATTTCCATTACAAAAAAACTATATAATAAGTACAACACATTGTTTTCAAAACTAGCCAACTTTCCTTCCTTTAGATTTTCTTTTAATCTCTGTTGCACACTTTTTATTTTGTTTTTCTCCTCTCTTGGCACCCTGCCCTAAAGAATATTACAATTAAAGATGTATATACCTATATAGAGATGTCTATCAATATATATGTATGCAAACATATACACTTATACATATATATGTAAGGTTGTTATGTATTTCCATTTATTGTCTCTTTCTCTGAAGGTGGATAGACTCTTCCTTTACCAAGTCTTTCCATATTTTTCTAAATCAATCAGCTCCTCAATTATTACACCACTCATGTTCTGAGAGATTGTCTATTAAAGATATTTTTTCTTTTTTCCCCCTTATTTCCTTTTTTTTAACATAAATTTTTTTGTTATACATCTTAAAATAAGTTAAATTCAATATATAAACATATTTATACAATTCTCTTGCTGCACAAGAAAAAATCAAATGAAAAAGAAAAGTAAAGGAGTAAAAAAACAAAATTCAAGCAAACAATATCAAAAAAAGTGAAAATGCTGTATTGTAATCCCCACTCAGTTCCCAAAGTCCTCTCTCTGGGCACAGATAGCTCTCTCCATGTCATTGGAACTGGCCTGAATCATGTCATTGTTAAAAATAGCCATGTCCATCAGAATTGATCACCATAGAGTCTTGTTGTTGCCATGTATAATGATCTCCTGGTTCTACTCATTTCATTCATCATCAGTTCACGTAAGTCTCTCCAGGCCTCTCTAAAATCATCCTCCTGATTGTTTCAAATAGAACAATAATATTTCTTTTTTTAAAAAATTTTATTAATACTTTTTATTTGCAAAACATATGTATGGGTAATTCTTCTACATTAACCTTTACAAAGCTTTCTGTTACAAATTTTTCCTCCCTACTCCCCACCTCTCCCCTAGATGGCAGGATATCCAATACATGTTAATTATGTTAAAATACTTAAGAAATCAAATATATGTATACTTATTTCCACACATCATTTTTGTGCAGGAGAAATCGTATCTACAAGAAAGAATAATCAGATAAAGGAAATACAATACAAGCAAACATCAATCAAGAGCATGAACATGATATGTTGTGGTCCACATTTCACATCCCTCTCTCTGGATGTATATTGCTTTCTTCACTGAACAATTGGAACTGATTTGAAGCATTTCATTGTTGAAGAGAGTCATGTCCATTAGAACTGATCCTCATGGAGTATTGATTGTTGTTGCCGTGTATAATGATCTCCTGGTTCTGCTCGTTTCACTCAGCATCAGTACATATAAGTTTCTCCAGGCCTTTCTAAAATCGTCCTGCTGGTCATTTCTTACAGAGCAATAATATTCCATAACATTCATATACCATAATTTATTCAGCCACTCTCCAATTGATGGGCATCTTTTCAATTTCCAGTTTCTAGCCATTACAAAAAGAGCTGCCACAAACAATCTTGCACATGTGGGGTCCTTTCCTTCCTTTAAGATCTCTTTGGGATATAAGGCCAATAGAAACACTGCTGGGTCAAAGGGGTTGCACAGTTTGATCTTTTTGAGCATAGCTCCAAATTGCTCTCCAGAATGGTTGAATCCGTTCACAGTTCCACCAACAATGCATCCGTGTCCCAGCCTTCCCACATCCCCTCCAATACCTGTCATTATCCTTTCCTGTCATTTTAGCTAATCTGACAGGTGTGTAGTGGTACCTCACAGTTGTCTTAATTTGCATTTCTCTGATCAATTGTGATTTGGAGCAACTTTTCATATGACTATAAATAGTTTTAATTTCATCATCTGAAAATTGTCTGTTCATATCCTTTGACCATTTATCAATTGAAGAATGGCTTGAATTCCTATAAATATGAGGCAATTCTCTATATATCTTAGAGATGAGACCTTTATCAGAACCATTAAATGTAAAGATGATTTCCCAATTTGATGCTTCCCTCCTAATCTTGTCTGCATTAGTTTTGTTTTTACAGAAACTTTTTAACTCAATATAATCAAAATTATCTATCTGGTGTTCAATTAAGAGTTCCAGGTCTTCTTTGGACATAAATTTATTCCGTCTCCACAGGTCTGAGAGGTAAACTATCCCATGTTCCTCTAATTTGCTTATAATATTGCTCTTTATATCTAGATCATGAACCCATTTAGATCTTATCTTGGTGTGCGGTGTTAGGTGTGGGTCCAGACAATTTCTTCCACACTAGTTTCCAATTTTCCCAGCAGTTTTTGCCGAATACTGAATACTTATCCCAAAAGCGGGGGTCTTTGGGTTTATCAAACACTAAATTGCTAATGTTATTACCTAGATTGTCCTGATATCCTATCCTATGCCATTGATCGACCACTCTATTTCTCAGCCAGTACCAAATGGTTTTGATGACCGCTGCTTTATAATATAGTTTTAGATCTGGTACAGCAAGGCCACCTTCATCTGCCTTTTTTTCATTAATTCCCTTGAAATTCTTGACCTTTTAGAAAAATAATATTTCAAAACATTAATATATCATAACTTATTCAGCCATTTTTCATCTCATGGGCATCCATCACTTTCTTGCCACTACAAAAAAGGGCTGCCACAAACATTTTTTGTACATGTGGGACCCTTTCCTTCCTTTAAGATGTCTTTGGGATATAGGCCCAGTAGAAATACTGCTGAGTCAAAGGGTATGCACAGTTTGATAGCTTTTTGAGCATAGCTCCAAATTGCTCTCCAGAATGGTTGGATCCGTTCACAATTCCATCAACAATGTACCAGTGTCCCAGTTTTCCCACATCCCCGCCAACATTTGTCAGTATCTTTTCCTCTCATCTTAGCCAATCTGAGAGGTGTGTAATAGTATCTCAGAGTTGTATTAATTTGCATTTCTCTGATCAATAGTGATTTAGAGCACCTTTTCATATGACTAGAAATGGCTTTAATTTCTTCATCTGAAAATTGTCTGTTCATACACATATCAAAGGCTTTCCCCAAATTTTCGGCATTTCTTCTATTCTTGCCTCCACTGGATTTATTTATTCCAAAAAATTTGAATTAGAAATAGTAGAAATTATCCATATACACTTCAACAGTGCTCTCACCTTGCAATATTGCTCAATTCTAGCAAAGCAATTGCTAAAATGTGATATTGCTCAACTCACTTCCTTTACATCATTTTCCCTAGTTTCTTTGAAATTCATGATGTTTTGTTCTTCCAAATTCTTATTATTTTTTCCTAATTCAGCAACATAATTTTTAGTAATTTAATGGGGACAGCATTGAATAAATATATTAATTAGGTAGTATTATCACCTTTTGTTATATTGAATACTAGAAATATTGTTTCAATTATTTAGATAAAGGTTTATCTGTATAAAAGGGTTTTACATATACATTCATATAATTCTTGTATCGGTTTTGACAGGTACACACTTAGATACTTTATACTGTCTGATTATTTTAAATGGTCTAAAATAATAGTGAATAATATCGCAGACACATAATGTAGTTTCCCTATTTTTCTTTAAATTTATTTATTTAAATTAATTTTAACTTTAACTTGGTCTGAGATTATGATTAATATCTCTGCCTTATTTGCATGTTCTCCTCCTGACTTTTACTTCATCTTTATGTATCTCTCATTTTTATAGTGTTTCCTGAAAGCAATGTATTATTGAATTCACATTTTGAATCTGCTATCCATTTCCATTTTATGGGTAAGTTAATCCCAATCTATTCTAAACTATAATTACTTATTGTGTATCTCCTACTTCTTTTGCCTGACTATCCTCCTCACCCTATTTACCCTATCCCTCTTCATTCCACTACATCTATCTATAGCCTTGCCTTCCTATTCCTTAACTTACCCATCCCTCCAAGAACCTCTCCCTTATGCTCTCTCCCTTTTATCCCCTTGCCCTCTTATTTCCTTCTGAACTGTGAAGACTTTCCTATATATATAAATGTGTGTACATATCTACATATATATGCACATGCACACACTCACACACATGCACATATACACACAGAATTCCCTCTGTAACCCATTCTTGATGAATGCAAGGTTTCACCACTACCAACCCTCCCTACCTCACCCCACTAGCTTCTTCTGTATCAATTTTTCTTTTTATGATTCACTTGAATAAGGTAACTCCTTTTTGTCTCCCCTTGCACCATTTTACTTTTTTTTTAGCATTATCCCATCACAGACAGTTCAATCCAAGTCTTTTCTTCTTTCATTTTTTAATTCATGGGAGAAAAAATTTTATAACAGTATAATTTTAAAAATTTGCACATGGAAATATAAATGTATGATGTCCAACTTGCTATTCCTTGTATACAACATTATCATGTAAATATATATGTGTGTGTGTGTATGTGTAAAATAATTTTGTATATGCTTCCATTTCTCAGTTCTGCCTCTGGCTGCAGATAGCATCTTTCTTCATATTTCCAACATATTCAATTTGGATATTTATGATAGAAAAAATAATATGTTTGCTCAAAGTCATTCTTAAAACAACAATGCTGTAACTACATACAGTGTTCTCTTGACTCTGCTTATTTTGCTGTTTATTATTCCATACAAATCTTTCCATGTTTTTCTAAAATCATTGAGCTCATCCTTTCTTATAGCACAGTAGTATTACATCATAATCATATACCATAATTTGTTTGGCCCAAGTCTTTCTTTCAAACTACCCAAAAAATGATAACAGTTATGAGTACTGATAACACCTTCCCATATAAGAAACAATTTAATGTTATGGAATCCCTTATAATTGGTCTTTAATGTTTGCTTTATAACTCTCTTGATCTTATATGTCAGATTTTTCCTTAACTTCTAGTGTTTTAGTCACAAATACTTAAAACTCTTTCAATTCATTAATTTTTTTTTATTCAGAATTATGCCTAATTCTGTTGAGTAAGTTATCCTTGGTCATAACCCCACCACTTTTGTTTCTTGAAATGTAGTATTCCAGGACCTAAAGTCCTTTATTGCAGTAGCTACTAGGTGTTATGTAATCCTTCTTATGGCTCCATGAAATTTAACTTTTTTCTCATTTCTTGTAATTCCCTCTCCCTCCCCCCTCCCTTAACTTTGGAGCTTTAGAACTTAACTATGGTATTTCTCTAAGTTTCTCTCCTGAGATCTCTTTCAGGCAGTGACCAGTGGATTTTTTTAATTCTATTTCCTTTTTTATTTCTAGTTCTAGAAATTCAGGGCAATTTTCCTTGATAATTACTTTTCATATTATATCAAGATTCTTTTATTTTAATCATAATTTTCAGGTAGTCCCCCATTCTTATTTTTTTCTTCTTGATTTGTTCTTTAGATCAGTTGTTTTTCTAATGAAATATTTCACATTCTCTTCTATTTTTCATTATTTTGATTTTGTTTTTATTATTTTCTTGATGTTGTAGAATATCATTATCTTCCCTTTACCAGATTCTAGTTTTGAAGGAATTCTCTTCTTCCTTAAGTTCTTGATTCTCTATTTAATGTTCATTTTCATAAAAATTTTCATAATTTTCTTGAATTGTTCTTATCTTTCCCTAATTTTTCCTTAATCTCTTTTATTTCAATTTTCAAGTCCTTTTTAAGTTCTTCCAAGAACTTTTATGTGTGTTTGGGACCCACTGACACTTCTTATTGAAAAAGGAGTGACTTTTTTAGCTATATTATCTTCTTCTGTAAATGAATCCAAATGTTCTCTATCCCCATAATAGCTAACAATGATTAGGTTCTTTCTCCTTTGCTTTCTTATTTTCACTTTTGTTTTTAACATCCATTAATATAATAAAATTCTAGTCCTGAGTTTTGGAGAGCCCCAAGTCTTAGGAACTTATTATCATTTTCTGAAGTCTGTCCTGGAGCCCAAAATCAAGCTCTCCTTTACACTTTTAACCTACAGGAATGACCCAAACCAACTGATCCACAAATAAACTTTTTCCTTGTGGCCTCTCAGGTCAAAGACTGTTGCCTTCTCTGCCCTGGAACTCAAAACAGGAACTCTATTCTTCTGCAAGTACCCACAAGCAACAGGTTCTCTTCCCCTTGTCCACTGCACTCACCAGGCATGTGCTAGCTCCTTCTCCCTGGCAGAGCCCAGCACTGGTCAGAACAGCTGTGCATGACATCCTTTGACTGAATCTGATCACCAGAAGACTCCCATAGTGTCCAGGAAACAAGTGAGAGTAAGGCTGCCTCTCAAACCCATTACCCTGTAGCTTGCTTCGATTCCTGAGTAATCCTGTAGGAATTTATATTTCACTTAGGCTCAATCTCCATTCCTGAAACATGGATCTTTTCTGGGGTCTTCTCATTTGTGTTAGGAAAATTATTTTATCTCACTTCTGTTTATTTCTACTGCTCTGAATTTCCTCTGAGGCAATGTTTTGTCTTTTTGGGTAGGAGAAATGTGGAGAGCTAAAAGTTTTCTGACTTGCTCAGCCATCTTCTCAGAATCCTCTTGTCATTTCTCATAACACAAGAGTATACCATCATATTTATATACCACAGCATGTTCAACCATTTCCAAATTAAGGACTATACTCTCAATTTCCAATTCTTTATCACATACAACTATTTTGTCCAAATAGGTCATTTTTCATATTTTTATCTCTTTGGGGTAAAGATCTAGTAGTGATATTGCTAGGTCAAAGGGTATGTCATTTGGACATGGTTCCAAATTGCCCTTCAACAAGGTTGAATGAATTCTCAATTTCACCAACATTGGATCAGTGTCCTCATGTTTGCAGAACTCTTATGGTTTCTTAGGAACCATCATTTTTCCTTTTTAAAAATAAATGAATATATTTTTGTTTTTACATCCTTAATTTTCTAAATACATGGCTTCTTCCCTCTATAACTACATGTTTTATTTTTTTTTTTCATTTCCTCATCTGTCCTTCCCTCTACAGCTAAAACTAATGAACAACTTTCTCTGAGGAAGAGGAAGGCAATCAGAGTTCAGGGACATGCTCAGAGTCACACAAATATTAAGTGTCTGGAGCCAAATTTGAATTCAGATCAATTTGATTCCTTAGTCAGTACTCTATCAAGAGTGCCACCGAACTACCCACAAACCATTTTTTTCGGTGATAGAAAAAATAATAGATGCATAGATCATCCAAACATTCTCACATATTTAAAAATGTATTTATCCCATTGTACTATAAATTCATCCCCTCTCTGAAAGCAGGTAAGTGGGCTTTTTTCATTTTCAGATTGCTAGAATCTCTGTTGATTGTTGCATTGATCAGAGTTCTAAAATCAAAGCTGTTTTGTTGATAATATTATACAAGGGCACCTTGGTGGAACAATGGATACAGCACCAGTCCTGGAATCAGGACAAGGGCACCTTGGTGGAACAGTGGATACAGCACCAGTCCTGGAGTCAGGATGACCTAAGTTCAAATCTGACCTCAGACACTTGACACTACCTACGTGACTTCAATTCATTTAACCTCAATTACTTTGCAAAAAAAAAATCATTTTATCAGTTTTTCTTCTAGTTTTCTTTATTTTCCCTCTGCTAGGGTCCTCAGAAGTTATTCACTGATAATTCATTACTGAATAATAAATTTCAATAAAATAATATATCGCATCTTGTATAATCCTTTCCCCAAAGGATGATGCCCAATTAGTTACCCGTTATTGCTTACTAGGAAAAATACAGTTGTTAACATTAGTATAACTATGTCCTTTATATATGTAGCTAACTCCTAAGCAAGAGACCTAAGAGAAAAATATTTTTATAAGTTACATATGTAATACAAAATAACTTCCTGAAGAATCAGCAATCTATGTTTACTCCCTGATTCTACCATCAATACCCAAAGCTATCCCTCCTTCTAGAAGACAGGAGGTTAGCCTAATATCTAAGGGGTAGATTCACATTTCATTTATTTTCAGAATTCCTTTTGTCTGACTGGAGATTTCCTAGGGTAATCTATGACAGAGGGTTGTTATTATTGTTCCTTTATTTCCACCATGCCTGATTCTTTGTGACCATGTTTTACTTTCTTGGAAAAGATATTAGAATGGTTTGCAGTTTTCTTCTCCAGAAAATTTTACAAATGCGGAACTGAAGCAGATTTAAAGTGACTTGCCCGGTGACACATAGTTAGAAAATGGCAAAGGGTTTTGAACTATTAATAGTGCCAGAATGAGAGCTTTTGCTCCTCCAAAGAGCACAGAAGAACTTCAGAATCTGCGAGTCATTGCAAATCAATGTGTAAGAACTGATAACTGGGAAACATGAAGTAACAAAAGCAGAAATATGTATAAGCCCTGGGGAGGTTTTTACAAAAGACATGTATGCTGTGAAGAAGCAATTGAGTAAATAAGAAGACACAAAGGTACTCACTAGAATTAGGATAGTTTTGGTGGCCCTGATCTCAGGGGAGGCTCGGGCAGAGATGCAGGTAATGTGAATTTGCTCAACTTGCTTGTGGTGCCTGTAGAGCAGAAGCACCATGTAGCCACTGGAAAAGAGCATGAATCCAACAAATACAGCATCAGGAAATGAGAGAATAAATGCATACAGGGAAGCACGAAATCCAGAAGGAACTAAATGAGAACAATATCCATAATGCTGTATTTCTGTGATGTTTTTCCTCTGCTTTGGATCAACCATTCCGATAGGAATAAAGACATTTAGAAGTAGGTGGAAAGTCCAGCATAGGAGGCTGGAATGAATGATGTACTTTGGGACTCTGGCTTTAAGATCTGCTGAATTTGATTTGCTAGGGCTGATGATGATGGCCTGAAAGCCACTCAGGAGGCAGGTCAGGGTGACAGAAAGGCCTCGAGCAACTCTTTGAAGGTAGAAGGTAATTCTGCAGCCAATGATATCCAGGAAATTCTTTATCCCCATGGCTACCATGCTCTGAGGGATGCCCTTGCAGAGAAGTGCCAAACAGTTAGCCAAGGCAAGCTGTATGAGAATCGTGTCTATTGGTCTAAGCTTATATCCACTGAGGAACATGAAGAGGAAGAGACTTATAAGGAAAAAATTTCCTATCATCCCAAATCCCATTTGGGAAAAGAAGACAATACTCAGAATGATGTCATTAGAATTCATGTCTTGGTTTTTTTGGAAAGGAACATCAGGATCAGGAAGACCTAAAGGAAAACACAAATTGATGATATATGTGAATATTGCCTCCCACAGTCCCATCAGGAAGAAGCTACTGAAATTTCCTTCAGTTCTTTCCTCCTTTTTTTACATTTAACTTTTTAATTCAATTACATGAAAAGCAAGTTTTTAACAATCATTTTTGAAACTCCAAGTTATCTCGCTCCCTCTCTTCCCTAAGAAAAAGCAAGCAATTTTATATAGATTGTACACGTATAGTCATGTTGCAAAAGAATATGAAGACAAACGTTAAAAAAATAGTTTTAAAAAAGTATTCTGCAATCTGATTTGAACTCCCTTAGTTCTTTCTGTGGAGGCAGATAGCATTTTTTCCCAAAAGTCCTTTGGAATTATTTTTGAATTGTTTTATTTCTGAGAATTACTAAGTAATTTACCATTAATCATCCTATAATTTTGCTGTTACTGTGTAAAATATTCTCCTAGTTCTGATCATTTCACTTTGAATTGGTTCATATAAGTCTTCTCAAGTTTTTTCTGAAAGCATTGTCCTTGTCATTTCTTATAGAACAATCATATTTCATCACAATCATATACAATGTGCTCAATAATTTTTCAATTGATATACATATTCTCAATTTCCAATTCTTTATCACCACAAAAAGAGCTGCTAAAAGAGTATTTTTGTACAAATAGATCCTTTTCTCTTTTTAAAATCTCTTCTGGATACAAACCTAGTAGTGGTATTCCTGGGTCAAAGGGGCATTGTTGTGTAGGCTTTCTTGCAGTTTAGAATTGTGCTCCAAAAGGGATGGATTGGTTCACAACTCCACCAACATTGCATTAGTGTCCTTATTTTCTGAATATGCTCCATCATATAATGTTAGTCTAATAGGTGTGAGGTAGTATCTCAAAGTTATTTTAACTTGCATTTCTCTAATCAAGAATGAGTTAGAGCATTTTTTCATATGACTATTGATAGCTTTGATTTTTTCTTTTGAAAACAGCACATTCATATCATTTGACCCACTCATCAATTGGGGAATGATCTCTATTTTTATAAATTTGGCACAGTTCTCTATATATTTGAGAAAAGAAGCCTTCATGTAGAAGATTTAGCTATCAAAATTTCACCCATTTTCTGCTTTTCTTCTAATTTAGGCTGCATTCATTTTGCTTGTGCAGAAACTTTTTAATTTTATGTCATCAAAATTATCCATTTTGACATCTTATAGTGTTTTCTATCCCTTATTGGTCACAAATTCTTCCTTTATCCATAAATGACAAAGGTAAAATAAACATTTCCCTAATTTTTTTTATGTTTTTACATTTTATTGTCTAAAGCATATACACATTTGACTTTACCTTGGTAGCTATAGCTACCTTCTTCCAAACTCCTCTGTAAAGTTTCCCAGCAATTGTTATCAAATACTGATTTCTTGTTTTAAAATCTTGAATCTTTGATTTTGTTATACATTACATATTACCGTGATCATCTACCACTGTGTATTGTACATGTTGGGCTATTTTATATATTGGGCAGTCAGATGGTATAATGAGTAGAACACTGGGCTTGGAATCAAAAAGACCTAAGTTCAAATCAGGCCTCGAACCCTTACTAGCTGTGTGAACTTGAATAATTCATTTAATCTCTATTTTCTTTAATTCTTCTTTTGGTACATGATGGAGAAGGAAATGGCAAAACACTTCATATCTTTGCCAAGAAATTCCTACAGACATATTCAATGGGCTTTTGAAGAGTCAGACAAAACAGCAATAAAAATTGTGCATAAAATATATTCCACTGATTCACCATTCCATTTCTTAGTCAATTCCAGATTATTTTTATGATTACCACTTAGTGATCCAGTTTGTTATACAGTTTCATATCTGGTACTTCTGAATCATCTTCCTTCATATATTTTATTGACTCATTGACACTCTGGACTTTTTGTTTTCCAGATGAATTTTGTTATTATTTTTCAAGCTCAATATTTTTTTTTGTAATTTGATTGATATGGCAGTGCTCCAGTTGTTTAAATCAGGATTTATTTGTGTAAAAGTGTTTTGTAATTGTGTTCTTATAATTCCAGGTTTTGTCATGACAGGGTGACTCCTAAGTAATTTAAATTGTACTTATTTTAATGAGATCTCTCTTTCTATCTCTTATTTCTGGGTATTACTGATAATATAACTGGGTTTATTTTACATACTGTTAAGTTTACTAAAGTTATTAACTCTTTCAACTAGTTTTTTTAATTGATTCTTGAGGATTTTCTTAGAATACCATCATATCAGGTGCTAAAAATAATAATTTTGTGTTCTCATTTTCCATTCTAATTCCTTCCATTTTTTTCTCTTATATCTATAATTATCATTTTTAGAACAATAGTGAATAACAATGATGATAATGGGTATCCTTACTTCACCCCTGTCTTATTGTTAAGACTTGTAACTTATCCTTACTTCAGATCATGCTTCGTGGTAGTTTAAGATGGGTGCTACTTATCATTTTAAGAAAAACTCCATTCATTCCCATGTTTTCTATAGTTCCGAACAGAAAGTATTGTGTTTTCTCAAAGACTTTTCCCACACCTATTGAGAAAAATCATATGATTTTGTTGGTTTTCTTATTGACATGGCCAATTATACTCATAGTTTTCCCACTATTGAACCAGCCCTGAAATCCTGCTATAAATTTCAACCAATCATAATGTAGACCTTTGTGATTCCTTCCTACAATCTCTTTGCTAGGACTTTATTGAAATTTTTGCATCAATGTTATTAGGGAAATTGGCCTATAATTTCCCTTCTCCTTTTTTACTCTTTCTGGGTTAGCTA
This sequence comes from Myrmecobius fasciatus, assembly GCA_023553655.1. Classification (NCBI taxonomy): domain Eukaryota; kingdom Metazoa; phylum Chordata; class Mammalia; order Dasyuromorphia; family Myrmecobiidae; genus Myrmecobius; species Myrmecobius fasciatus. The sequence goes on along the minus strand of JAJPUD010023060.1, from coordinate 4,809 downwards.
TCAGCATAATATTGAGATTATAAGCAGAATTTGATTGCCCTCATTCTTTCCTTATGGTTCTAAATATTTTATATAATACTGGAATTAAATCATCTTTAATGTCTGAAAAAATTCACTTGTGAAACCATCTTCTGGAGATTTTCTGTTGGAGAACTCATTGATGGCTGATTTAATTTCTTCATCTATGGCAGCATTACTTAAGTATTCTATTTTCTCTATTATTGTCTTAGGCAATTTAGGTTTTTTGTAAATATTTATTCTTTTAGCCTAGGCTGCAGATTTATATGCATACAATTGGGCAAAATAATTTCTAATACTTACTTCAATTTCGTTTTCATTGAGGGTAAATCAATATATAGGTTATAGATTCACCCTTACTCCTACTGTCCTTGCCTGGGACATTTGCTTCTAGACAGTCTTAGAGTTCCAGAAATATGGTAATAGAGCTAAATAGACTGACCCAGACTAAAGTGAATAGAACTGGGGGGATAATTCATGCAATACATCAATATGGTAAAGACAAAAAGACAAAAAGACAAAAAGACAAAAGAATTAGATTAAGAAATCTTCTGAACTTCTAGAGGTGAGGAAACAGGCTTAGGGAGAGGAAGGGATTTTTAAAGGGTGGGTAAAATAAGGAATAAGAGAATAAGGAAGAAAATAAGATAACAGTGAGGGGTGAAAGAGGCTGAGAAGCAAAATAGTGAGTAAAAATAAGATGGAGAGAAATTCACAAATAATAATTATAATTTTGAATGTGATTGTGATAAATCCAACTATGATATGGAAATGGATAACAATATGCATTAAAAATTTAACACAGCAATATGTTATTTACAAAAAGCATACCTAAATATTTTAAAACATATCTGCAAACAAAGTTAAAATGGAGAATTGGAGTAAAATTTAATTTCCTGCAGCTGATATAAAAAAGTCAGGGAAAGCGGTTCTACAATTATGATCTCAAAGTTATGGTTAAAATAGATTTAATTAAAAGAAATAAACATGGAAACTACATTTGAATAAAAGACACTATATACAATGAAGCAATATCAATATTCAACCTATATGAAACTAAGTGCATAGCATCTAAACTTGTAAAAGAAAAGTTAAATTAATGACAAGTGAGATAGATAATAATATTGTAATACTAAAAGACTTTAATTTTCCCTTTCAGAACTAAATAAATCTAACTCAAAAATAAATAAAGAAGTTAAGAAAATGAATAGAATTGTAGATAAATTAGATATGAAAGATATCTGGATAAAATTAAATGGAAATAAAAAAGGAATAAGTATTTCTCTCAGTAGTCCTCAGCATCTTTACAAAGATAGACCATATATCAGTATATAAAATTCTATAGCTAAAAGCAGGAATATTAAAAATATATTTGGGGTATCATAATATGATAAAAATTACATTTAATTAGGGACCAAGGAAACATATATTAAATGCTACTTGCATATTGAACAACCAGTTTTAAGGAATGAATGAGTTAAAGATCAAATCAGAAAAAAGTTAATAATTTCATGAAGAAAATGACAATACTAGACAGCATATCAAAACCTATAATATACAGCAAAAGCAGTAAGAGGAGAAAATTATATCCCTAAATGCTTTCAATAATAAAATAGAGAAAGGGCAGACTAATGAGTTGGATATAAAATTTTAAAACCTAGGGGAAAACAAATTAAAAATCCCCAATTAAATATTAGGTAGAAAATCCTAAAAATTAAAAGTGAGATTAATAAAATTGAGAGTAAAAACCACAATCCATAAATAAAATTAGTTGTTGGTTTTATCGGAAGAAGGGGGGGAGTAGTTAATTTGCATTTTTGAAAAGAAAAGAAGATCAAATCACAAGTATCAAAAATAAAAGGGTCAATATACCACTAATGGACATTAAATTAAAACAATAACACGAAATTAATTTTTTCCAATTAAATGCCAATAAATTTAACAATTTTAGTGGAATGGAAGAATTTTTACAAAAATATAAATTACCAAAGTTAGAAAAAAGGGGAAATAGAATACTGAATAGACCTATTTAAGAAAAGGAAATTAAATGCTCTATAAAGGAGCTTCAAAAGAGAAAGCATTACAATCAAGTAGATTTGTGAGTTAATTTTATCAAATATTTAAAGATCAAAAAATACCGACATTAAATAAATTATTTGTATTAATAAGTAACAAAGGGTACTACCAAATTCCTTTTAGGAAACAATATGACAGGGGCAGCTAGATGATGCAGGGGATAGAGTGCTGGCCCTGAAGTCAGGAGGACTTGAGGTCAAATCCACCCTCAGACATTTACTTCCTAGCTGTGTAAACCTGGGTAAATCACTTAATCCCAATTGTCTCAGAAAAAAAGAAAAAACAAAAACAAAAAGAAAACAATATGACAGCGATACCCAGACGAGGAAAAGTAAAAATAGAAAAAGGAAGTTATAGACCAATTTCATTAATGAACAGGGAGGCAAAAATCCTAAATAAAATAGATAATACATCACAAAAATACTTGAGAAAGTCTATACATTGCAATCACATAGGATTTATACCAGAAATGCAGAGATGCTTTAACATAAGAAAAACTATTTACACAACTGGTTAAATAAATAATAAAAGTTTTTTTAAGCAAATGATTATATCAATAGATGTAGAAAAGTTTCATAAAGTTCAAAATTCATTTTTATTTAAAAAATAGAATGTATTGGTATAAATGTATTTTTCCTTAAATTGATAAAAAAAAAATCATCTGAAATCATCTCCAAACCTTATTTATAAAAGGGATAAACTAGAAGTCTTCCCAGTAAAATTAGGTATGAAACAAGGATGTCCACTCTTACCAATATGTTTCAATATTGTGTTGGAAATCTTAGCAATAACAATAGCAGAAGAAAAAGAAATGGATAGATTCAGAAAAGGAGAGGAGGTCATAAAATGATCTATTTTTACAAACAATATGATGATATGCCTGGAAAAAAAACAACTAAAAAATTAATTGAAACAATAAATTATTTTTTCAAAGTAACAGAATATAAAGTAAATCCATGTAAATCATCAGCATTCCTACATGCCACAAAGAAAATTCTTCAAAGGGGATAATAAAAGATATTCTATTTGAAAATAACTATTGATAGTCAAAAATAACTGGGAATACACAAGCCAAAAGAAACTGAGAAACTACATAAGCAATGTAAGAAAAAACATTTTAGTACAAATAAAATCAGATTTGAATTATTGCAGAGATTAATTGTTCATGATTAGGCAAGGGAAATACAATAAGGATGAATTTTCAATGAGTAGATGGCAATGACTGAATAAGTTATGTTGTATTAAAATAATGGAATATTATTGCTCTATAAAAAAAATGATGAACAGACTGATTTTAAAAAGGGATGGAAACATTTGTGTGAAGTGATGCTGAAAGAAACTAGAAGAATTAGAAAAACATTTGACACAGCAACAGCAAGATGGTGCAATGATAAACAATGACACACGATTATTTTCAGGGATACTATGATCAAAGGCAATCCAAATAAACTTCAGATGGAAAACACCCTCCACAACAAGAGAGAGAACAATGGAGACTGAATGTAAATAAACACCTACCATGTTCACTTTTTTTTTCTTTTGTTTTCTTTTTCTCCTGGTTTTCCCCTTTTGTTCTGATTTTTCCCTCCCAACATGGAAAATGTAAAAAAAAAAAAATGAATATACATGAATAACCAAAAAAGAAATGTTATTTTACATGTACCTGGGGATTATTAAAAAAGGGGAAAAAATGACATTTTCACACAAATTAATGTATATATCAAATGTCATCAAATTAAATTGGCTAATTTTTGCTGAATTAGGAAAATTGATAATTATTCTTTTGAAAAACAAAAAGTCAAGAAAAATAAAGGAAATAATTTTTAAAAAGTAAAAAAGGAAGTACCAAATCTTAAACTGTATTATAAGATAGTAATTATCAAAACTATCTGGGACTAAGAAATAGAAAGACAAATCAATGGAATAGAGTATTCATTCAACTTATGAGAGCAATTCAACATAATAATCTCATAATACATAAAAGGAATGGTCTCATCATTATTGATTAGAGAAATACAAATTTAAAAAGCCTTGACGTATCATTTTACCCCTACCAGATTAGCCACAATGATGAAAAGGAAAGTGACAAACATAGGAGATATACAAAAATTGAACACCTGATACAACAATTTTGGAGAGCAATTTGGAATTATGCCCAAAGAGTTAGTAAATAATCTATGCCCTTTGACTTGGCAATACCACTATTTGATGGATTTCCAAAGATAATTAAAGGAAAAGGAAAAGAAGCTTAATATTCTAAAATGGTTAAGCCTCCTCTCTGTAGTGGCAAAGAACTGGAAATTGCATCTAAGTTTCTCTACCTTGCTTTATACATATATTTATATACACATAAAACATGTATATAGCCACATATACACACAAACAAATAGATAAATAGATGATATAAATACATACTTGTGTAATACATACATGATCAAAGGCTCCCCTACACTATTACTCAGAATGGCATGAAAATAACTTTCAAAATAACATACATGGTAACTCAAGAGATATTGAAACACAGTTTTCTACCATTCTGGGGAGAATTGTTTTATTTTATTTATATTTTATTACTATTATTATTATTTTATTTATTTTATGGACCCATTTGCTTTTAGGATAATGCTGTATAAAGTGAACTGCATGACAAACAGGTCAGTTCAGCTCGAATCTAAGTCTCAGTTTCCTCCATTGTCAAATCAGAATATTAGAATG
>JAJPUD010023059.1:2074-20515 GCA_023553655.1 Myrmecobius fasciatus | reverse complement strand
TTTTTTTTTCTTGTAGATAGGATTTTTCTTGCATAACTTCTCAAGCATTTCAACAGTATTAACATGTAGTGGACTTCCTGCCATCTAGGGGAGGGGAGGGGACTGGGGGTAAAATTTGTAATGGAAAGCTTTGTAAAGATCAATGTTGGGGAACTACCCATACATATATTATACAAATAAAAAGCTTTAATTAAAAAAAAAGGAAAAAAAAAGTAATTTGGAATGACATAAGGAAAATCATGAAAAGTCTGTATCCTCTAACCCAGAGATCTCATCACTAAAAATAGATCCTAAGAATATGAATGAAAAAAGAAAGGCCCCTATATACATACACCAAAATATTTATAGCATCATTTTTTGTAGTACTAAAAATTAAGTGGCATCAATAACCATAGATTGGAGAATGGTTAAGCATAATGTAATAACAGAATATGCAGGCAGCTAGATAGCACGGTGAATAAAATGCCAGGTCTGAAGTCAAATAAACTCATCTTCATGAGTTCAAATCTGGCCTCAGATACCTATTAGCTATGTGACTCTGTGTAAGTCACTTAATCTTATTTGCCTCAGTTTCTCATCTGTAATATAAACAAGAGAAGAAAATGACAGGCCACTTTAGGATCTCTTCTAAAAGAACCTAAATGGAATCATGAATAATCAGGGATGACTGAAAAATGGCTGAACAACAAAAAGTACAGGACCATAATAGAATATTCTCTAAGAAATTATGAATGTGACAACTCAGAGATATATTGGAAGAATTCTATACACTGAGACAAAACTAAATAAACAGAACCATTATTTGTGAAGTAAAGAGATCAAAATCAGCTTTGCAAATTAAAAAGAATTCATTTACCATGAAGAATTCATTTACCATGAAGTATCCATGAGTGAACAAAGGAGGTCATGGTGATATTTGCATCTGTTCTCAGACCCTATTTGAAGTTCTTTTTAGGAAGAAAACTGATATAATAGAGGGCTTCCAGAGGAGTGACAAGAATGTGAACGACCTGCAGAAGATTTTATACAAGAATTGACTGAAAGAAATGGAAATGATTGGAGAGCAATTTGGAACTATGCCCAAAGGGCTATCAAACTAACCTTTGATCCAGCAGTGTCTCTACTGGATCTGAATCCCAAAGAGATCATAAAAGAGGGAAAGGGACGCACATGTGACCTCCTTTTGTAGTGACAAGAAACTGGAAATTGAGTGAATGCCCATCAGTTGAGGAATGGCTGAATAAGTTATAATACATGAATGTAATGGATTATTATTGTTCTATAAGGAATGATCAGCAGGATGGTTTTAGAAAAGCAGAAAGATTTGCATGAATTGATGCTGAATGAAGTGAGCTGAACCAAGAGAACATTGTATATAGTAACTAGATTGTGTCATGATCAAATGTGATGGGTTCAACTCTTCTCAATTACATGGCAATTCAAGGCAATTCCAATAGACTTGGGATGGAAAATACATCCAGGAGAGAACTAAATGAGACAATATGAATTGAAGCATATTATTTTCACCTTTTGTTGTTGTTGTTTGGTTGTTTGTTTTTTCCTTCTCATGTTTTTATTTTCTCTTTGATCTTAATTTTCTTGCGCAACATGACAAATTCAACAATACATTTAAAAGAATTGCACATATTTAACCTGTATCAGTGCTTGCTGTCTTGGGTAGGGGGGAGGTAAAAGGAGAGAGAGAGAAAAATCTGGAGCACAATTTTACAAAAATGAATATTAAAACTACCTTTATATGTATTTAGAAAAATAAAATACTATTGAAAATTAAAAAAAAACTCATATCAAAATAATTTATCAAACAAGTTCATTTCCCAAATTGAAATATAAGGGAACATTAAATGTGGGGTCAGAAGGCTTAACCTTCTGCTACTTACTATCTGTGAGATCTTGGAGACAAATTACTTATGTTCTTTTGAATCTCAGTTTTCTGATCTTTGAAATTGGAATAATAAAACTAAATCTACCAATCTTCACAAGATTTTTATAGAGTTCAAATAAATAGTATGTGAAAGAAATTTATAATCAGTGAAATTCATTTCTCTTTTTAAAAAAAATATGATCTGGTATCACTATACACTTCTCAGATTGGCTAAGATGATGGAAAAGATAATGATGAATGTTGAAGGTGATGTGGAAAAACTGGGATACTGATACATTGTTGGTGGAGTTGTAAACTGATCTAAACATTCTGGAGAGCAATTTGGAACTATGACCAAAGGGCTATCAAACTATGCATACCCTTTGATCTAGTATTATCTCTACTAGGTCTGTATCCCAAAGAGATCATAAAAACAGGAAAAGGATCCTCATGTGCAAAGCCCTTTTTTGTAGTGGCAAGGAACTGGAAATTGAATGGATGCCCATCAGTTGGTGAATGGCTGAATAAATTATGGTATATGAATGTCATGGAATATTATTGTTCTGTAAGAAACAACCAGTGGGATGATTTCAGAGAGGCCTGGCGAGACTTGCATGAACTGATGCTAAGTGAAATGAGCAGAACCCAGAGAACACTGTACACAGCAATAACATTATTTGATGATCAACTGTGATGAATTTGGCTTTTTTCAACAATGAGGTGATTCAGGTTAATTCTAATAGACTTGTGATAGAGAGCCATCTGCATTCAGAAAGAAGACTACAGGAACTGAATGTGGATCACAGCATTGAATTTTCACCTTTTTTGCTGTTGTTTGCTGATTTTTTCTTTCTCACTTTTTTTTGATCTGATTTTTCTTATGCAGCATGATAATGTGGAAATATGTTTAGAAGAATTGCCCAAGTTTAATCAATATTGAATTATTTGCTGTCTGGGGAAGGGAAAAGGGGGGGAGAAAAGAGGAAAATATTTGGAACACAGGGTGTTGCAAGGGTGAATTTTGAAAACTATCTTTGCATGTGTTTTGGAAATAAAAAGCTATTATTAAAAATTTTTAAATATATGCTTTCCATAGAAAGATTTACATAAACTGCTGCTAAGTGAAGTGAGCATAACTGGGAAAATGCTGGACCCAGTAACAAGAAGATTGTGTGATGGTCAACTGTGATGGACTTGGCTCTTCTCAATAATGTGGTAGGAATTGGCAATTCCAACAGACTTGGGATGAAAAATGCCATCTGCATCCAGAGAGAAAGCTATGGAAACTGAATATAGAGCAAAGCATAGTGTTTTTATTTTGTTTTGTTTGTTTTTCATTTTTTCCCTTTTGATCTAAGTTTTCTTGTACAACATGACAAATATGGAAATATGTTTAAAAGAATTGCACATACTTAACCTATATCAGATTGCTTGCTGCCTTGGAGGAATATTAGAGAAAAGGAGAAAATTGGGTACACAAAGTCTTACAAAAGTAAATGTTGAAAGCTATCTTTGCATATTAAAATGTTATTGAGAAAAAATAACCTTAATGAAAAAATGCTATAAATAAAAGTGATGAAGGCCTCAAAACCCACTATTCAAAACCCATGTTTTGCAATAATATTTTCCTCAGGTGTTTGGTTTCTTTTGCTCAAAAAATCACTTTTAAAAAATCAATTAGTATGTTTTAAGACAGGATGAAATTTCTGAAAACAGGTTCAAAATGCCAAGTGAAGGCCAGGCTAGTTTCACAATAGACAAAAATCATATGAACTCACCAGCAATCCAATTTTAAAAAATGAGAGCCATATCAGGTAGTGAACTACCTTCTTAGAATAAAGCAGAGAAGTGTTCTTGATCCAAAGTAATGGGAAGGAGTTATAAAAGTGATTAGGAGAGACCTGCTTTATAATTCCTTGTATATGCTTTTTTGTTTTCTAATTTGAGAACATGCATACACCCAGTAGATCATAAACTCCCTGAGGGAAGAACTGTTCAGCTTTAGTCTTTGTGTTTCCACCAGTTAGTCCAGTGGCTTATATGTAGTGGGAGTCCAAAAAATATTTATTGAATTAAATTGACTTTAGAGGCACAGGGTTTTTTGGGTGGGACAATAATGATAGCTTTTTTATTTACTTAGTGTATGCTATTTGTCCATATACTTTTCATTCCTTCACACTGTTTTACTTCTCACATTCCACCTTTCTTCTTTTACTTTTTCTCGACTTTAAATTCCTTCCTCCTCTCTTCTTTCCTGAGCTCACTCTCCCTCAAAAAATCTTTTTTGCCAATGCTTTGAGGTCTACTCTTTAGAGGGTCCAATATATGAGAAAGACCAATGCCTTCTGGGCATTGATCTGATTTCTGGGATGAATAAAATAGCAGCACTCAGATTCAGTGGATCAGCTTCTGCACTAGCTTTGAGGGAACACAGATCACCACCATCATAAGCATTACTGATGATCCCATTGGTGAGAAATAAGGAGTAGGAACATAAAGAAAATATGACTGCAACTAAGGATGACTGTCTGATGCAACTAAGGATTCCTGTTTCAGGTATCTCAGATACCTACCAGAAATTCCTTTCCAGACAACCTTAGCCCAATATGCATTTCAAAATCAAATCCATTATATTGTGGTGTGTTTGAATATTGTCACTAGGTGACAATCAGCTTGACTATGTGTCAATTCCAGTCAGTTTTTGAGCTGTCCCAAATTAGTAAATTGCTTATGCCTTAGTGTATTTCTTTGATTCATATGAACATGATATGAAATAATCATTGTCAATCTATAATTGTTTTGAGCAAAAGGAATGAATTAGTGGGTCCAAGTTAATGCTACTAAATAGTTGTCTATAGTATAAAATACACCATCATATTTGGCACCAAAATGTTGTCTCACCTCTTAAGAATATGTTTATATAATAAAAAAGTATATTATGTAGAAATACACAATTGCATAAATGCAAATATGCAATACATTATGAACAGTTGATTTTAAGGCATTCATTACTTTTAGATTTAGTAAATATTTTGAAAGAATCACTTCTTCAGCATTTGGCTACAATTTTAAATTTATAACAACGTATTTCTCCAAATCTTTAAAATAAAAAACTCATTTTCTTTCCCATACTTTTCTTTCCCAAACTTCCTCAGTTCTTTGAGATCATCACCATCCTTTCTGTCAGTCTGGCTTGTGACAGTGAAACCCTCTTAAACACTATGTTGTCTTAAATCTTTTTATTGAGCTTAGCCCTACCACACACACACACACACACACACACAAAATCTCTTGAATGGGTGACTTTCTTGTCTCACCTCACCATCACTTCAATAGTTAGCATTTATATAGAACTTTAAGTTATGCAACAGAATATCATTTACAAATATCTCATTTTATCCTCGTAAGAATCCTTACAACAATCCTAGGAAGGAGATGAGAGTTTTATATTTTATGACCTAGGTAGTTAAATGACTTGCCCAGGGTCTCACAGCTAGTAAATGTCTGAGGCCAAATTTGAATTCAGATCTTTCTGACTCCAGGTCCAGAGATCTGTCAGCTATACCACTTCTAATTTATCACCTTGCCTTCATTTTCTTTCCTCTTCAATCCATTCTCAGCTTTCAATTACTACTGTGAACACAGACTCTGAAAATGTCATACCTCCTTCTTTTTTCAAAATGGTTCCCAGTTGCTTCTAAAATAAAATTCAAAATGCCAGGTATTTAAAGCCCTTTCCTATCTAGTTCCTACCAACTCTCCAGTCTCATTTCATGAGAATCCCACTCTAGGCAAATTAGTTTGCTAACTTATCTACATGCATGATTCATAAGCAATATTCCATCTCCTCCTTCTATGTCTTTATACAGACACATGTCCCTTATATCTGTAACGCATTCCTTATGCCCTTTGACCCTAGAGAATTCTTTATTTAGTATAAAGCACAATCAGGAAATCATTATTGATCTGTTCAATTGTTGCTTCTCTTTTCTCCTTTTCTTTCCTCTTTTTTTCCTTCCCTCCTCTCTTCTCACTTTCTCTTTTTTCCTCCTTTCTTTCTTTCTCTCTTAACCCCTCCCCTATTTTTTATTAATATGTATGGCCAACAAGAAAAATTTTCAAGTAAGCTTAAATATCTAAAACTAGAAGCCATCTAGTCCCATCCCCCCATTTTAGAGATGAGCCAAGGTAAAGCCACGGTGATGGAGAATAGGCGGGAAGTTCCTGAGCTTTCCTTAATTTCCTTTGAAACAACTTTTAATCATACCTCAAAATGAATTCTTGAGCCACAGAATTCACAAAAGGACAGGATGAAATAATTTTCCAGCTCAAAATGGCTTAGAAGGACTGCAGGAAAGATGTGTCTTGCTTGGATAAAAGGGGAGCATAGTCCAGGGCAGGGGGTGTCAGGGCAAGCCAGCAAGAAATCCCTAATCCCAGCATAGATGAGTAGCCAAAGCCCTGCAGGCTGGCTCAGTGGGGCAGCTTGGAAGCCCCCAGCACCATGTAGTGGATTGGTGGTCAGGCCTTGGGCTCTGGAACAGCTTCTAGACTGATCAAGATGATTGAGCAAATTACCCAGTGTCGACCCAGAATCAGAGTCGGGTCTGAATTGAGCCAGGCTCTTCATACTTCCTCCCAACACTTAATTTCTCAGCCTTTCCTCAGAGGAAGTCTGTCTGATGAGATGACATTGTCTATCACTTTCATATGCCCAATGGGAAACACAAAGTAGTACAGCAGAAGAGCAGGAAGATTCCTACCTCCTCCTACTGTGGCTTCATTATTAGGTCTGAGCTGCTAGGACATTGTACATCCATATTTAAGTGTAACTTTGAAAACAATGGCATCTCAAAGGCAAATCATTTTTTAATGAGTGCTCACAACTATCCATCCTGAAGTTTCAATAACAGAGAGCTAGACTTGGAATCAGGAAGCTAGGTTCAAATCTTACTTTTGACACTATTTATATAATACGACCACGTCCTACATCCTTAAGAGAGAGGTTAATGGTCCAGAAGATGGAAGACTGCGCCTAGAGCCTAAAAGATCCAAGTTCAATGCCTGTTTCAGATACTTAGTAGTTTTATAACCCTAGACAAGACCTCTGTCTGCTTCGGTAGTGTCTTAGGTAAAGTGAAGATAATAATGGCACATATAATTTCTTACACATAGAAGAAAAAAATCTAGAGCCTAGAAGGAAATTTGTGTTTGCTGAGGGCTTCTTTTCCCCCAGAGCCTTGTTCTAACTGAAGGCCGAAATAATTTTCCATGTGATTACTTATATCTTGGGTAGCCCCTTTCTTCTTTCGATTGGGGAGGAATGATTTCTTCCCCAGGAGAACCCAAACCTCTTGGATTACTCTACCCCGGTCTTCCTTAGCCAGTTCAAAGTCATTTGCTGGAGAAGTAAGAAGTAAGGGGAGGGCCTTTGTTGGTACATCCCTGTGTCCCTTTTATAGTTATCTCTTTTTGCCGTAGCACCTCATCTACACCCCTCCTGTGGTATTTTGTTACACTGTGAGACTTCCTCTAAATGGCATTTTGCTATATCTTTCCCCAAGAGACCAATTTGTGTAAAATTTACATATTGAAGACCAGCGGCAAGCCTTATTTCCCCCTAAAACCATATTGTAAATGGGAAGCATCCGGCATTATTTTTGTTATGTATATTTTGCATTTCATTGTCTAAGGACCTGTTTCATTTCTTGATTAAAAGGAAAATCCCTGAAGACAGAGAAGGCTTCTGTCTTTTTGTTTTTGTGGCCCCAGCAACTGGCATTGATTAGGCAACATGGAGATCAAATCAATTCAAATGGAAAGTGAATTTTGACAAAGAATGAAGCCCAAGTGGTCACTCTGGGAAGTCTGGAATGTTGTTGATCCATCAGCCAAGGGTGGCCAAAGGTTGGACTGGGTTCCAATGAGTTTTGATAGCATTTTCCTTTTTTTTTTTTTTTTTAGGTCTAAAACCTCCACTCATTTTCTGCTGCCTGTAGAGACTTGCAGATGAAGGAAGGTACAATCTTAGTTGGTCTCAAAGTAATTGTCACAAAGGAAAACTGGTCTGTTTAATGGAAATGAACATAGTTTATTTAAATTAAGGTGGATTTTTTTTATTAAAGCTTTTTATTTGCCAAACATATGCATGAGTAATTTTTCATCATTGACCCTTGCAAAGCTTTCTGTTACAAATTTTTCCCTCCTTGCCCCCAGCCCCTCCCCTAGATGGCAGGAAGTCTAATACATGTTAATTATGTTAAAATACCTGACAAATCAAATATGTGTATACATATTTATACAGTTAGATGATAAACAATTCTTAACAAAAATTTAAGACAAAGCATAAAAAATACAATGAAGGTACTGATAGAGTAGTTTCTCTTACACCAAAATTTCTTCAAAGAAACTGTGAAGAAAAATCAGTTGCATTCATCTTTTCACTAGAAAGGCTCAGAAGTTTTTTTCAATATAGCATTATACTCAATTTCTGAGTAATTTATTCTTGGTTATAAACCATTTCTTTTGCCTTCTGGAATATGTAGCCCACAAAACTCCCCAACTGCAGCCTGAACCAGATTATAATTGAAGAGAGAAATATTTCATAAAAACACAATAAAACCAATAATGTTAATGTGTGGTTTTCTACCTTAACAAGTGCTCCATCAGATTCTTATGTTCAGTTTTAGTGATCCCCATTTTTCTTTGAGTTTGGCAACATTGCTTTAAGAGATGGATACAATTTCAATGGTGAAAATGAGAAGACAATATAATCTAAGCTTAGGAAAGCTTAAGGAAAGCCCTGGAGACATGAGAGTAGAGAGCATGTTTAGAGAGAGCAGAGATGTCCAGTTTAACTAGAATGTTAATGCTTAAAGATGAAAAAATATTGAGTAAGACTCAAGATGTAGTGGTGTTAGGTTGGGAGTGGGGTAGGGGCTGCACTGCCAAACAGAGGAGTATAAATTGTATTCAGGAAATAAGAAAGGTTTTTGATGAGAGAAGTATAACTATATCGACACACAAGAAAAATTTGACTGGAAGTAGTTGTGAAAGATGAATTGGAGGAAGGGGCACCTGGAAGAAAGTTCTTGCAATAGTCCAATAAGGTGCTCCTGTAGAGATAGTGGAGATGGAGGAAAAGAGCAAAAGAGATATAGTAGACTTGAATTCAGCCAGGTTTATTAACTGTTTAGATATGAGGTAGAGAAGACTACATTCTCATTTTGTAAGTAAAGAAACTGGAGATCCCCAAGAACATTTGCTCAAGGTTGTAGATAGTAAAAGAACATAAATAGAATTCAAACTCAAATCCCTGACACCAAATTCAGCACTTGTTCTACTCCTTGTTCTGCTCAATCCCATATCCTCATCCAAAGAGACGGGCCACCTTGAACTAAAGGAAACATGACATAGTCCAAATGACACAGTGACACCCGAAAGGTTGGGAATCTGATATCCTTTGTCTGAAGGTTTGTAGAACCCTGTGATGGGCAGGGAATTCCCTCATGAACACTCTGAGTTATTTGTTTCAAACCTACTAATACAAACAAAATGATACAGAAAATGAATACGTTTTAACAAAAAATTATTTAACAGTATTTCCAATTATTTATAGACTGCATGTTTTTAGCAGAACAAAGTGATTAGAAGTCACAAAAAACTATCATTTCCCATGGATGTAATGTGTTTTGTGTAAATCCATGATGAAGTGGCAATACATTTTCCAATTTTTTTCTATTCTCATTGTTGTTGCTGTTTAATATCTTCAGAATTTATATCAGGAAGGTATGCTCTACTAAAAGGAGAGAAAATAATAGTTGACATAATTCATAAAAGTGAAATCTATTATTTGATTTTTCATTATTCATTCATAATTCATCATTCATATTCCTTGAATCCCAATGAAATGGTCTAATTTTTAAATGAAGCTCCCATCAACAGCTTTCTGGAATCATTCCATGGCGGCATCTATCATACTCCCTGACTCTGAGATTCATCAAATTTAATTGATTGTGTTCAAGGAGCATTTCTCAAATCATAGGAGTGAAGCAATATGCTAGACACTGAGCATACAAAGGTGAAAAAAGTCACCCTGTCTCTGCCCTCAAGGAACTCACAATCTAATACAATGTGTGAGAAATAAGCATGAGGGGAAAGGGTCAAAGAAAAGAAAAATATAAAGAGCTCTAGGGAAACCTGAGGCAGGAGAGACTGCCCAGACGATTGCTCAGATCTTTTGGGAGATCTCTTTAAAGTCTCATCTAATTATCTCTGCCCTCACTCAGTTAACAGTGAGATAGATGACTATGAAAGTATTTATAATGTAAGATTTAGTATGATTAAGTAAGAATAGTTATCCAGCATTTGGCAGGATGGTCCTGAATCTTAGCCTACCATCTCCCATGAAACATCCCCCTGAATTTCCCTCATTAACACATTGTATTCTTCCCAGACCCAATTTCTCCATCAAAATGAGGCTATTGATACTTGTATTGCCTTCCTTTCAAAGTTATTATGAGAAAAAAAAGACCTTTGTAAACCTTAAAGCACTACATATATGTGAATTATTATTTTCTCCTTTTTAAAAAATCATTTTCTCTTTCCCTTTTTCTTTATTTCATCTATGAGATAACTGCATTTCCCTGAAAAGTTTGTTGCAAAGATCAAAATGAGATGACTTATGTTAAATACTTGACTTTCCTTAAAGAGCTATATCAAGTTAACAAACATTTATTACACACTTACTTACTCTGTGCCAGGTATTGTGCTGAGTGCTGAGCATACAAAGTAAGACAAAAAATACCCTTGATCTCAAGGATCTCACAGACTAAGTGAGGGAGATAACATGCAAACCACTATGAACAAACAAGATAAATTGATGATGGTTTCTGGAAGAAGGCACTGGGATTGAAAAAGGCTTTTTGTTGAAAATCATCCCAAACATTTGAAGGAAACCAAGTAAGTTAGAGACAAGAAGAGAAAGTCAGTGAAAATGCAGAGAGTAGGAAGATGGAGTTAATATCTTGTCTAATAATGTCTAATCACTGATTGTTGAGTACTGGGAAGGGAGTAAAGTGCAAGAAGTCAATCAAAAGACTGTAACAATAATCCAGGTATGAAATGAAGCAGTCCTGCTCCAATGTGGTGAGAGTGTAAGAGAAGAATAGGGAATACACAGGGAAGGCATTACAAAGTTAGAATTATAAAAGGTTGAATCTGCTCCCAGGATTTAGGAGCAGAATGTATATGGAAAGAGAAAAAATGAAAAGCTGAGAATGGCTCCAAGGTTGTGATCCTGGGTGAAATGGTATTATTAACAGAAATAAGGAATTCCTGGGGAAGGGGGTAAGATAGTGAGTTCAGTTTACATATGTGATGATGATGAAGATGATTTGTTTTTATTTCCTCACCTGTAGTTTTTCCATACTTTAGATAATATTTGCACTTTGATTGGAAAATGTCTTGGCTAATCCCATCTGCATAACATTATTGGTTCTCTCCTCCCTGGTCACATCCCTCTCTTCTTTAGGTGTATTCTTCAAACTGCACCTTGATTCCATTCAACTTGACTAATCTAACAACCTTAGCTTAAGGAAGAAGATTCAGGATATTCACTCATTTTATCTCCTGTCAGCCTCTGTGAAATCTCTCAGCCTGAGATTTAACATCCCTAAAACAGTTTGTGAACTCTATAAAATTTCAGATATATTTTATCTCCAAAATGATAAGCCTGTTGACAAAATTAGTTATTTTCTATGCCTTGCTTTATGATAAGTTTAAAAATGCCTTTCTGCCCTAACTTGTGATTAATCAAATATAAAATTGAGTCTTATGACTCAATCTTCCTTCTAGCTGGTGTCTGAGTATTCCATGAGGTTCAAGACTGGGATTTTGTTTTCTCTATATATTGGGGTTTTTTTTGGTGACTTTTTCAGCTCTCATATGTACAATTACCATTTCTGTTCAAACGACTCATCCCAGATATGCAGATAGATAAAGATACAGATAGATGGATAGATGAATATAGATAGTAATATATGCATAGTCCCTCTATTAACTATGTTTATATGAATATTTATATACATATATATTCACCTTTAATTAAATGCTCATGTTATCAGCAAGGTCACCTGGAGATCCTATTGGTTTCTCAAACTTAACATGATCAACCAATTTACCTCGAATTTCATTTCTATCAATTATTTATAAGATCATAAATCTAGACATGGAAGAGACCTCAAGGGCCATCTTCATCTTATAGATTTGGAAACAGGGACCTGGGAAAATTTCTTGTCATGCCCAGTGTCCTACTGGTAGGCAACATCAGAGGTGAGATTTGAATTCAGTGTTTTTGATTCCACACTCAGTGATCTTTAGGCTCAAATTTGTGCTAAGCACATGTTCCAGACCTTTCCCTTCACCAAACTGGCCTATTAGGTATCCCTCACTCAAGACATCTCATTTCTGTGTCTGCACAGGTTGTCCCTCATTTCTATATTGCTCTTATTTCTCCTTTCATTTCTCAGAATTCCTTTGCTCCTTTAATGCTTGATTCAAAAACAACCTTTCCCCCTAAGTCCTTTTCTGATCCTTTCAGTTGTAAGTGCTTCTCCATTGAAATTAATTTGTATTTATTTTCTATTTTATACAATGAAGTGCACATGCTAAACCATAAGTTCCTGAGGACAAGGACTGTCTCTTCTTTTTTAATTCTTTTCTTAATGACATCTGTTTTACAGCCAAAATGAATCTGTTAACTTTTTCAACTATTATTCATATGTTATTTTATCTCCTGATTTTGCAAAATTGTCCTAATAGAATCCCCCATTTTGCATAAAGCATAAATCAGGTGCCATCTCCTATTGAAGTTCTTTACTGATCCCCATAAATACTCCTCTCTCTTTTAATTTGTATTAATTTCATTGAATTACTGAAGCATTTATCCAGCGTCTTAAATGGCTTCTATGTTGAAGGCACTGCACTAGGTACTAGGAATACAAAAACCAAAATCAAACAAACGAAAGTCTCTTTCCTCAATAAATTTATTTTCCAAAGAAAAATACATATACACTCACATACACATGTGTGTTTTTATGGATAGGCACAAGTATATATATATGTAATATGTTTGTTGGGATTGCCTTGGATCACTGAACCTCTGAGAAGAACCAAGTCTTTCATAGTCAATCATCACACAAACTTGTTACAATTTACATTTTATACAGTAATGTATTCCTGGTTCTGCTTGTTTTGTTCAGTATCAGTTCATGCAAATCTTTCCAGGCCTTTCTAAAATCAGTTTGTTCATCATTTTTTATAGAACAATAATATTTCATTGCCTTCATTTGTCACAACTTACTCAGCCATTCCTAAATTGTTAGGTATCTACTCATTTTCCAATTCTTTGCTACCACAAAAGAGCTACTGCAAACATTTTTGCACATGTGGGTCATTTTCCCTCCTTTATGATTTTCGTGGGATACAGATCCAATAGTGGCACTGCTATGTCAAGGAGTGTGCACAGTTTTATAGCCCTTTGGGCTTAGTTCCAGATTGCTCTCCAGAATGGTTGGATCATTTCACAACTCTACCAATAATGCATTAGTGTCCCAGTTTTCCCATATACCTTCCAACATTTATCATTACCTTTTCCTGTCATCTTAGCCAAGCTGAGGGGTGTGAGGTGGTACCTCAGAATTATTTTAATTTGAATTTCTATAATCAGTAATGATTTAGAGCATTTTTTCATATTACTATAGATGGCTTTAATTTCATCATCTGAAAATTGTCTATTCATATCCTTTGACCATTTATCAGTTGGTGAATGACTTGCATCTTTATAAATTTGGCATAGTTCTTGATATATTTTAGAAATGAGACCTTTGTCAGAAACAAAAATTTTTTTCCCAGCTTTGTAGTTCCCTTTTAATCTTGTTTATATGTTGGTTTTGTTTGTGCAAATCCTTTTTAATTTAATGTAATCAAAACTGTCCATTTTGCATTTTATAATGTTGTCTAGTCTTCTTTGATCATAAATTCCTCCCTTCTCCAAAGATATGATAGATAATTTAACCCTAGCTCTCCTAATTTGCTTCTGGTATCACACTTTATGCCCAAAATATGCCCAATTTTGATCTTATTTTCGTGTGGAATATGAAATATAGGTCTATGCCAAGTTTCTTACATTATTTTCCAGTATTCCCAGCAATTTTTATGATAGTGAGTTCTTATTCCAGAAGCTGGAGTTTGGGGATTTACCAAATACTAGATTACTAGTCATTGATTATTGTATCATGTACATTAACCTATTCCATTGATCTACCTCTGTATTTCTTAGCCAGTACCAAATGGTTTTGATGATAGATGTTTTATAATATAATTTTAGGTCTAGTAGTGGTAGGCCACCATCTTTTGTATTTATTTCCATTAATTTCCTTGATATTCTTGACTTTTTGTTCTTCCAGATGAATTTTATTATTTTTACTTGCTCTTTAAAATAATTTTTTGGGGGCAGCTAAGTGGCGCAGTGGATAGAGCACAAGCCCTGAAGTCAGGAAGACCTGAGTTCAAATCTGGTCTCAGACTCTGGGCAAGTCATTTAACCTCAATTGCCAAAGCAAAAAGGAAAAAAAAAAAGAATGAATTCTAAAATAATTTTTTGACAGTTTTATTGGTATGGCACTGAACAAGTGGACCAATTTAGGTAGAAGCATCATTTCTATTATTGAAGAATAGTGGTGATATATTGAAGAATAATAATATTGACAATATTAGCAATATTGAATAATAGTGATGATAATGGACATCCTTGTTTCATTCCTTATCTTATTGGGAATGTGTCTAGCTTCACTTCTCTCAATTACAAATAATGCTTGCAGGTGGTTTTAGATAGATCCTGTTTACTATTTTAAGGAAAACTCCCTTTTCCCCTAGGCTCTCTAATGTTTTTAATAGGAATGAGTGCTATATTTTGTCAAATGCTTTTGCTGCATCTATTGAAGTTATCATATGATTTCTGTTGGTTTTATTATTGACATGGTTGATTATAGCAATAGTTTGCCTGATATTGAACCAGCCCCGCAATCCTGGTATAAATCCCATTTGATCATAGTGTATTATCCTGCTGATAAGTTTTGTAATTTCTTTGCTAACATTTGATTTTAAATCTTTGAATCTGTACTCATTAGGGAGATTGATTTGTAATTTTCTTTCTTTGTTTAGGCTCTTCCTGGTTTGGTATCAGTACCATATTTGAGTCATAGAAGGAATTTAGCAAGATTCCTTCTTTACTATTTTCTCAAATAGTTTACATAGCATTGGAATTAATTGTTCTTTAAATATTTGGTAGAACTCACTTGTAAATCCATCTGGCCCTAGAGATTTTTTCTTAGGGAGTTCATTGATGGCTTGTTCAATTTCTTTTTTCTAAAATGAAACTATTTAAGTAATTTATTTCCTCTTCTGTTAATCTGGGCAATTTATATTTTTTGTAAATATTCATCCATTTCAGTTAGATTGTCAGATTTACTGGCATACAAATGGGCAAAATAGCTCTTAATCATTGCTTTAATTACTTTTTCATTTTTGATGATGGCAATTTGGTTTTTTCTTTCTTTTTTCTAAGCAAATTAACCAAAGGTTTATCTATTTTATTGATTTTTTTTTCATAAAACCAAATCTTAATTTTATGAATTAGTTCAATAGTCCTCTTAGTTTCAATTGCATTAATCTCTCATTTGATTTTCAGAATTTCTAATTTGGTATTTAATTGGGGGCTTTTAATTTGTTTTTTCCCTAGCTTTTTTAATTGCATGCCCAATTCATTTATTACTTCTTTTTCAATTTTATTCATGTAACTATTTAGAGACGTAAAATTTTTCCTAAGAATTGCTTTGGCTGCATCCCATAGGTTTTGGTATGTTGTCTCATTATTGTCATTCTCTTGGAAGACATTATGGATTGTTTCTGTGATTTGTTGTTTGACCCACTCATTCTTTTTTGTTTGTTTGTTTGTTTGTTTGCTGAGGCAATTGGGATTAAGTGACTTGCCCATGGTCACACTGCTAGGAAATGTTAAATGTCTGAGACCAGATTTGAACTTAAGTCCTCTTGACTTGAAGGCTGGTGCTCTATCCACTGTGCTACCTAGCTGTCCCCCCACTCATTCTTTAGAATCAGATTATTTAATTTCCAATTGGTTTTTAGTCTATCTTTTCCTGACCCTTTATTGAATATAATTTTTATTGCATCATGATCTGAAAAGGAAACGTTTGCTATTTCTACCTTTCTACATTTAATTCTGAGGTTTTTAATGCCCTAATATATGGTCAATTTTTGTGTAGGTGTCATGTACTGCTGAGAAAAGGTGTATTCCTTTCTGCCCCTATTCAATTTTCTTCAGAGATCTATCATATCTAGATTTTCTAAGATTCTGTTAACCTCCCTAGTCTCTTTCTTGCTTATTTTGTGGTTTGATTTGTCTGATTCTGAGAGGGAAAGTTGAGGTCCCCCATAATATAATTTTGCTATTTCTTTCTATAATTGACTTATATCTTCTCTAAGAATTTGGATGCTCTGCCACTTGGTTCATGTACATTTAGTATCATTACTACTTCATTGTATATGATACCCTTTAACAAGATGTAGTTGCCTTCCTTATCTTTTAAAATTAGATCCATTTAGTTTTGCTACCTCTGGGTTTTTTTGCTTCAGCTGAAGCATAATAAATTCTGCTCTATCCTTTTACCATAGATTTTCTCTATGGACATTTTATCCTCCTGTGAGTGGTGTTTTGGTCTTCCTTGTCACCATAGTAACTTTCTATAATCAAGGTTTTTTTCAATTGTGTTTCTTGTAAACAACATATTGTAGAATTCTGTTTTTAATCCACTCTGCTATTTGCTTTCATTTTAAGAAGGATTCATCCCATTCACATTCACAGTTATGATTACCAGCTCTGTATTTCCCTCCATCCCGTTTTCTCTCCTGTATATACAGGATATATTCTCTCCTGTTTTGTTTTTAACACATCCCACTCTCTACCTTCCCTACCTTCTATCACCCCTCCCCCTTCTCTTACTTTTTTTCTCCTATTGTTTCTGCCCTCCCTTTTATCCAGCCCCTCCTTTTTCTTTCTCCTTTCTCCTCCTAATTTTTTATATTGCATGATAAATTTCCATATTCATTTGAATGGTTAAAATATTTCCCTTTTGAGCCAAAATTAATGAGATCAAGCTTCGGACAGTGCTCATCCCTTTCTCTTCTTTCCTTCTATTGGTAATAGGTCTTTTGTGCCTCTTCGCGTGATCTAATTTTTCCCATTATACCTACCCTTTCCTAATCCATTTTCCATCCCTTAATGTGTTTTTCTTTGATATCAAAACATCAGAATCCATTCACAACCACACCCTCTAAACATGTGGTGCCCTCTCTAACTGCTCCAATAACAGATACAGTTCTCAAGAGTTACACATATCATTTTCCCATCTAAAGATGTAAGCAGTTTAACCTTTAAATAATATTTATTTTTCCCCTGTTTGCCTTTCTATGTTTCTCTTGAATCCTGTGTGTGAAGATCACATTTTCTGTTTAGTTCTGTTTTTTTCAATAGAAATTATTGAAACTCTCTTACTTCATTGAAGATCCATTCCTTCCCCTGAAAGATGATGCTCAGTCTAGTTGGGTAGTTAATTCTTGGTTGTAACCTTTGCCTTCTGGAATATGGTGTTCCAGGCCCTCTGATCTTTTATTGTAGATGCTGCCAGATCCTGGATAATCCTAACTGTTGCTCTTTGATACTTGAATTGCTTTTGTGTGGTAGTTTGCAGTATTTTTTCCTTGAGATTATAGTTCTGTGTTTCTATTGAGCTTATATTCCAAATAGATCTTAAAGGAGGGAAAGAGCCCCACATGTGCAAGAATGTTTGTGGCAGCCCTTTTTGTAGTGGCTAGAAACTGGAAACTGAAGGGATGCCCATCAATTGGAGAATGGCTGAATAAATTATGGTATATGAATGTTATGGAATATTATTGTTCTGTAAGAAATGACCAGCAGGATAATTTCAAAGAGGCCTGGAGAGACTTTTCATGAACTGATGCTGAGTGAAACAAGCAGAACCAGGAGATCATTATACACAGCAACAACAATATTACATGATGATCAATTCTGATGGACATGGCTCTCTTCAACAATGAAATGTCTCAAACCAGTTCCAATTCTTCAGTGAAGAAAGCCATATACACCCAGAGAGAGGGATATGAAATGTGGACCACAACATAACATTTCCATGATCTCTATTGATGTTTGCTTGCATTGGGTTTCCTTTCTCAGATATTTTTTGTTTATGTAGATACGATTGTTCTTGCACAGCAAGATAAGTATGGAAATATGTATACATGGGGCAGCTAAGTGGCGCAGAGGATAGAGCACCAGCCCTGAAGTTAGGAGGACCTGAGTTCAAATCTGGTCTCAGACACTTCCCAGCTGTGTGACCCTGGGCAAGTCACTTAACCCCAATTACCTCAGCAAAAAAGCAAAAAGCAAAAAAAAAAAAAAA
>JAJPUD010023058.1:0-10808 GCA_023553655.1 Myrmecobius fasciatus | reverse complement strand
AAGAGGTAAATAGGATTCTAGAAAAGTTAGGCATTATGCAGTGTTTCTATTGGGCCAAAGAGATCTTAAATGTGGGAAAGGGACCCACATGTGCATCCCTTTTTTTAGTGGCAAGACAATGGAAACTGAGTGGATGCCCATCAGTTGGAGAATGGCTGAATAAGTTATAGCATGTGAATATTATTATTTTCTTTTTTTTAATATTTCAACTTTTATTTGAGAGAACTAAATTTTTTTATTAAAACTTTTAATTTGCCAAACATATGTATGTGTAATTCTTCAACATTAACCCTTGGAAAGTTTTCTGTTACAAATTTTCCCTCCCTACTCCCCATCCCTTTCCTAGATGGCAGGATATCCACTACATGTTAATTATGTTAAAATACTTGATAAATTAAATATATGTATACATATTTCCACATGTATCATTTTTTGTGCAAGAAAAATCGTATGTACAAGAAAAAAATCAGAGAAAGGAAACACAATTCAAGCAAGCATCAGTAGAGAGCATGAAAATGTTATGTTGTCCACATTTCACATCCCTCTCTCTGGGTGTATATGCTTTCTTCACTGAACAATTGGAACTGGTTTGAAACATTTCATTGTTGAAGAGAGCCATGTCCATCAGAATTGATCATCATTTAGTATTGTTGTTGCTGTGTATAATGATCTCCTGGTTCTGCTCATTTCACTCAGCATCAGTCCATGCAAGTCTCTCCAGGCCTCTCTGAAAGGAATATTATTGTTCTCTAAGAAATGATCAGCAGGATAATTTCAGAGAGGCCTTGAGAGCCTTATGTGAACTGATGCTAAGTGAAATGAGCAGATCCAGGAGATCATTAGACATGGCCACTGCAAGATTATATGATGATCAATTATGATGATGTGACTCTCTTCAATAATGAAATGATTCATGTCAGTTCCAATGGTCTTGTGATGAAGAGAGCCATCTGCACCCATAGAGAGGACTTTGAGAACTGAATGTGAATCACAACATAGTATTTTCACTCTTTTTGTTATTGTTTTCTTGCATTTTGTTTTCTTTTTCATTTTTTTCATTTTTCATCTGATTTTTCTTGTGCAGCATATTTGTGGAAATATGTATAGAAAAACTGCACATTTTTAAAACATATTGGATTATTTGCCACCTAGGGGAGGGGATGGAGGGAAGGGAAGGAAAAAAATGGAACAAAAAGTTTTGGAAGGGTGAATGTTGAAGATCATCCATGCATATATTTTGAAAATAAAAAAAAAAAAAACTTTAATTTTAAAAAGTCACCGAGCTTGTACATGTGAAAAGCAAAATTTTAGCTTTGTCTTCTTGACTGTGAGGTCAATTACAATTCAGACCAATTCAGTTCCAATATTCTATCCACTTCACTCTTCTGGTTTTCTGTTATTATTATTGTGTTTATTTTCAGATAGGGATAGGTCTTAGATCTGATGAAAGGAATTTAAAAGTAAAGAAACTCTTTTGACTTAGTATAAGTGCAACTTTGGGTTTTAGAGAGCTTCCAGGAGCCCTGGGGCTTGCCACAAAGTCATACAAGCAAAATGTGTCAGAGGAGAGATTAATTTTATCTTTTTCTACTTTGGAGGTCAGCTTCCTATCCACCTTGGCACATTTCCTTTAATATTACTAGTGTTTTATTAATTATTAATTTATTTATTAATAATGTTAATATTAATATTAGTATTACGCTTTCAAATGCATTTGTTACAGAATGTATTTTCCTTTTTGTATTTTGGGAGGTTGACCCAAGCAACAGGAATATACTTTTTTCACGTATAATATAAGGTTTGGAGGTGTGTTAATTTTGAATCTTCATAAATATAAAAAAATACAGTCCATGACATTTATGAAGTGATATTCTCAAAGTCTAGGAAAGTTGTTTAATAATGTGCCACTAAAGCAACCCTGAATTTGGTCCTTGACAGGCTTACAAAAGCCAGGAAACAGAGAACAGAAGCAGAGAATGTGGCTTAGCAACACAATTTTCTTTCAGACAATAGGGAGAGGCTGACTTTACATAGAGATAAAATAGACAACTACGCACACAAGATGAATATAGAAGTCCAGCAGTCATCATAGCCAAAATATGTTTGCCACAATGCCTAAAATTTCTATTACCAAAGTCAACAATACTTTAGGTTAAGCCTACTGGAAGAACATTATTAAGCTATTATCTTGAAATATTGATGGTTTGAAAACCAGTAATTATATAGTAAAGGATTCACTTTTCAGATTAACAAACAGGTATATAACAGAAACTAAGGCAGGCAAAATTAAGATGAGTTCTGGATAAAGAAAAATTAGGAACATTGAAAGTTCTGTCTCTCAAAAGTTATGATCCAGGGACAATGGGCTTCCTGTAGTTCTTTTCATATGGTACTCTCTCTTTCTCCTTCCTTTTCATTGATTGCCATTTATGTTTGGAATGTACACCTTTCTCTGCATCTGGCTTCTCTGACATCCTTTAAGACACAACTTAAATCTTTCCTTTTGTTGAAAACCTTTCCCATATCTCATCACCCTAGTGCTTTCCTCCTTTATATATTTAAACATGTTACATGTACATCTTGTAATACAGTATCTTACATATCATATCCCCCATTAGAGTATGGACTTTTTGATGTAGCAATGGTCTTTTTTGTTTTTCTTTGTTTATCCAGGACTTAGCATAATACTTAAAACATGGGAAGAACTGAATTAATGCTCATTTACTGATTGAGTAACTGAAAGCTGTGAGTTGAAGTGGGACATTTTTAGCACATAAGGTCAACATGAGGACAGTGGGTACTTGGCAGGGTAACAAGCAGGGCCATAGAAATGAAGAATAGGAAGATTAGAAAAGATAATTAGGATTGGCTTTAGACATCACACTGTGTTCTATTTCTCAAAACTGTTATTCAATCATCAATTTCCTGTGACCTAAGTCATTGAATTCCTATTTTTATAACTCCAGATTTCACCTTACCAAAATACAACTAAGAAGAGCTCAGAAAATTCAAGATTTAGTTAAGTGGAATGAGAAAAAAATCTAATTGACACCCATATTGTATGAAAATTTTAATGTTTAAGAGAAGGTATACTACTGGTTCAAATGGAAAAGGAGAGTAGTTATGTTCTCAAGGTTATTTCCATAGAATTCTGTACCTCTTCTACCATTCCTCCTCTAAAGCCAATCTTCTTCAGTTTCTTGAAAAGTGGGGCAATTTTCTCTTACAGAGAACTAATATCATTAATTATATTTGTATACATCCCCCAAAGTTAGTTTAATGTCTGGTATACAGTTGGTGTTTGGTGTTTAATAAATGTTTATTGATGGACTGATTCAAAGTTCTGAAAGAGGGAAGCTACTTCATGTTCAAATGAGGTCTGAAGGAAGGAAGGGTAGGGGCTAAAGCACAGTAAGCCTGAGAAACAGGCTTGAGAAGACCTTTGTGATAGTAGGTTGCTATTAGTTCTCTCTACCCTTCCTAACTCTCCCTTCCCCCCCCCAAGGCAAGTATTGTTTATTACATTTCTCTATTGTATCCACAAAACCTCAATTAATATTTGCCATATACCATTTTTGATTGATTCTTGCTGGCTGAGAGTGGGAGGAAAATATTGGTTTAAAAGCTTTCCAGGGCTAACATTTTGCTTCTTTCCTCTCTCACACCTGATAATTTTTTCTGTTGTTCTTCCTTCATGCTGTCCTTCCTATAGAAGACTAATGAAGGCCAATGCAATTCACCCCAGGCCTTTGTTTTTACCCAGGACTACTTAGAAAATGTGTCCTTTGTTCAGATGTGAGGCCTCCCCAAGCCTGTTCCTAAGGGCGGAAGAGTCTTGCTACACTTTAGATCCCAATCTTCTTTCACATCTTATTTCTATGTAAAATATCTTACCTCCTTCAAAACCCTCAATCAATTTATCAATATGCATTTATTAAACACTGACTATAAACCAGATATTGTATGAGGTATTGGGGATACAAATTCAATTAATGAAATAATTCTTGATCTTTAAGATATTACAATAGGGAAAGGGCAAGGTACAGCATATGCATTTTTGAATACATACAGAATAAATATAGAATTTAACAAAGTAGTATTACTGAAAAGTCAAAGATAATATTTCAGTTCAGTCTTCTTTTTGAGTGAACTAGAAACAAGGGCAACTAGGTGACTCAATGGATAGAGCAACAGTCCTGGAGTCAGGAGAAATAAGTTAAATCAAGCTTCAGACACTAGTGTGACCCTGAGCATAACCCTGTTTGTCTTAGTTTCTCCATCCATAAAATGAGCTGGAGAAAGAAACCACTCCAAAAATAGGATGATGAATAGTGACATGATTGATCACCTAAACAACAATAGGAAAATAGAATTGTTGGATTTCTCATCTCAGCAGGAGTTTTTATATTAATAACCCAAAATCTTAGATTTCCAAGTAGAAAGCTTAGGTTGAAGTAGTAATAACAGTAATATTTACCTAGCTTGTTAAGCTTGCAAAACATTTTACATATATTATCTTGAAGCTCCACAACAACCATGACAAGGGGAGGCTAGTATTGTCTACTTTTTATTGATAAAGGAGTTTATCTTGAAAGATGTTTAGTCATTTACTATAAGTCACAAAGCTAATTAGGTGTTAGAGGAAGAGTTTAACCCTGTTTTTCTTGGCTCCACATCTAGCACTGCTTCTGCTACAACGTCTAAAGCCCTTCTCTGATCCCTAGCAGCGGTGTGTGTCTTATTCTCACTCTTTAAGTGCTCCTTTTACTTATCTTGCACCCAATCTACTTAATATCCATGTCTGTAAAAAGATAATGTTAGTATCTACATCATATGGATCAAATGAGATAATCCATGTAAAGAACTTTGTAAACCTTTGAATTCTGCATGAAAGTATCTATTATTATTATTTTTCTCTGCATATTCCTTGGAGGCACCAAGTGGTAAAGTGGAAAGAACATTGGATATGGTGTTAGAAAGCTCTGAATTCAAATTCTCTTGCAGATACTAGCTTGGGGACCATGGGTTTGTCATATAACCTCTATTTACCTCAGTTTCTTTGTCTCTAAAATCATATAATACTTTCATTTACCTCCCATGGTTATTATGACTAAAATAAAAATAAGAGAATATTTGTAAAGTGGTTTACAAACCTTAAAGTACTATGCAAAGTATAGCTTTCTATTTTTATTCTCATGTTTATTCTCATCTTCCTCCTCATCATCATCATCCCCAGGCTGTCTATTCTTTCCTCAAACCTACAGTCAATCTGTCTCAAATCAAACATTTTCAGTACAAATATTGTCATTCTCTCCTCCTTTCACCATACTCAGTTCACTTTCCAACCTGTAAAACTGCCAAGACCAGAGACTTGTTGATTCTCTTAAACAGGTTTAAGTGATAACTAGTAGTCATGGTTTGCAGCCATAAGTGTACATATGCTCTCCTTGAGCTGGTCAGTACCATAGAGAGTACCTTGGATCTGACTCTCTGCTTTGTCCAAACTGAAATTTCTTAAACCAGTACTTGTTTTTGTTAGCAAGAATTGTTCATTGTAGTTATAGTTTAGTTTCCTCATAGAACAAATTTGAAATTATATGTGAAAAACATGTAACATGCAATCCATTTTCCCAATTGAAACGAAACATTTATTTAGCTCTAGAAAAGTGTGACACTTTGAAGGGAACCTAAAATCTCTGCCAAAAAAAAAAAAACTGCTCCCTTTCAATGATGCCTTTTGCAGTGGGACCTCAGTGTTATCATATCCAAAGCCAGTAAACTATGTTTGAAATTCATTGTGTAAAACAGCCCCCATGAATACCTGAAATTTTTGAAATCTGATTAAAATATATTTTCTTTCCCCCCTCTTTTTGGACTTTATGCATGTCTTGGTTTTCACCCATTTAAGCATCTTTTATGAGTTATTGTACACATATAAATAATTGAATTATAAAATGATTGATATAATTGATAGAGTTCTAGACAGGAATTTGAAAATTCTGAATTCAAATCCTGTTGTAAAACAGGTCAGCTGTACTACAATGGACAAGTGATTTAACCTCTTTAAGCATGTTTCATCAGCTGTACAATGGGAATAATAATAGCTGTAGCATCTATCTCACCAATTACTAAGAAGTTCAAATTAGATGATGCAGTCAGGATATCTCACAGGTATTACTATAGTTTAAATCTTGCTTAAAATGTAATAAAACTTTTGGGACATTATGTTAAAAGTACTTTTCAAACCACACAGTATTATATAGATGTCATTTTATGTCTTTTTTGTGTATGTTGCTGAGGCAATTAGGGTTAAGTAACCTTCCCAGATTCACACAGTTAGGAAGTATTAAGTATCTGAGGCCAAATTTGAACTCAGGTTCTCCTAATTTCAGGGCCGGTGCTTTACCACTGAATCATCTAGTTGCCCCTAGTATTCAGGGTTTTTTTTTTTTTTTGATCGCCATTTGTGCCTAGTATAGTACTCAGCAAGTAGCAGAAATTTATATTTTTTTTTTGGTAAAGTTTTTTTTTTAAAGGAATTTCTCTTGAAAGTTCAATCTAGCATCTCTCCTTGAGGTGTAAAAGTTCAAAATGCTTTTGTGGTGATATCTTAATAGGCTTATACTTGTTCTCACTCTCCAAATGGCATTTTTTTATCTCAAAGAGAAAAAAGGAAATAATATCTAACCAATTTTATATTATTTTCCAGATATCAAATTGCCGATTTGGGTCAAAAGGTGAAGACACATTTCCAGGGATCTCAGCATCTCCTGTCATCCATTCAAGTCATCTGGTTGAGAAAGTTATAGTATGTAACTGCCTCACTGTAATGACAATGCACATTGTCTGGGACTTGACAATGGGGCTCCTGGGTCAGAGTAAGGATGACAAATTTCAAAGTGATAAAAAACCAAGACATCTCTCTGTGGAATGTATACCAGTCATCAGGGAAGGAAGAATAAGCAATTATAACTTATCAAATGTAGATACTCTTTTGGGGGATTAAAGTTAGAAGAAAGGAACAAGAGAAGGGTGAGGTTTAGGGAGAGGGAAGAGGATGGCTAGGGTTTCTGTGTTCTCAGTAGCATCTTTGGCAGGCAATACATGAACATAGAAGATCCTTTTAAGGAAAGTAGTACACTGTCATATTCACTAGGAACAGACTTCTGAAGGTCAGAGATTTCTTCCTTCCTCATTTCCCTACAAAGATGCTCATAATGGCAGCTGAGAAAATAGTTGAGGTAACTTATGCCAGCATTAAAGTGTGCATTTCCTCAATAATTCCCTTTACATAGTAAGCAGCATTACCTAATAAGTAGAATGCTGGCCAGGTAACCAGCACCACCTGGGTTTATGACCTGCCTTTGCCATATATAATTATATGATCCCAGAAAAATCCTTCACTCTCTCAGTGAGATGGCAGATAAGCTTGTGGTAGAGAACTTATTTTTTGTAAGTTTTCTATACAAATATATTCACATATCCAGTTGCTATCCCTACTTATATAGAATTTTAAAGTTTACAAAGCACTTTACACATATTATCTCCTTTGTTCTATACAACAATCCTAGGGAGGTACTATGATTAACCACCCCACTCCTTTTTGGCAGGTGGAGAAACTGAGGATGACAGATTAAATGACTTACTCAAAACTACAAAGCTAATAAATACCTGAGGCAGGATCCAAATTAAGGTTTTCTTGATTGCAAGTGTAGCATTTTGATCACTTGCCTACTAAGCTTCTTCAGCAGTAATAAAGAGCTGAGGAGATGAATACTCATACTGCTCAATTCAAAACTTAGTTATAATAACAAGAACAAATCATGTCAGACAAGGATTAATTTATTTTCTTTCATTCCCTTGGTTGAATGTCTTCCCCACAAATTTCACTGTTTTTTAAAAATTTTATTCAATTTGAATGACTTTGAACAGGGTTGATTCCCACCCCTTCCCCTATCCCTTAACGAGCTATCAAAAAGTAGACTCTGATGGAGAGATAAGCAATTAAAACTTTTCAAATATAGATAATATTTTGGGGGATTAAAAGTAGAACAAAGAAATAAAAGAAGGGTGAGATTTGGGAGGCAGGCAGAAGATGACAAGGATTACTGTAACTTTATTTGAACATTTGAGATTCTCAAGCTATCAGACTTCAGTGATTTTCCCCTGGAATTATCTTTGTGCTGTCTGACCTTGACTAAAGGTCAGATTTGACCCTAATAAAGGTAGGTTTCTCTAGAAATATTCATATATTAAATGGCAGAACAGTTTTTTTTTAATTTCTGATCAGGCAAAAAGAATAGTCACCTATTATATAATGTCCACTGCTGGTGACACTTTTAAAAGACAAAATTATATAAAAGATTACAAGAAAAATGTGTCATTTTTCATGCCTATGAAAAACAAATTACCTCTGCTTAGAATCATCTGTCTTTGATAAGAGTTCATAGTGAGTATTCAGTGTTGTTCTCTCACTTATTCTGAGTGAGTCAACAACCTGTTGGTAATAGGGAAAAGATGGAAAGATAGAAAAACAGATTAGAATTGTGTAGGCAAAGTGTTTTTGAGAACATGAGATGCCTAAGATAGAAATGACACACAAGGTGATGTAAAATGCATCGATTCAAAGGGCAGGCTTCTTGGATTCTTGTTCTAGCTCTGTCATGGCAGTAACTTGCTGTGGGATATTGACAGTTTCACTATACTTCACTGGTTCTCAGCTTTTCATGTGTGAAATGAGGAAATGATCTCTCTACATAGACTATAAATATTATTGACCGTATGATAATACTTTTGAATTTTGAAGTTCTCATATTGACTTTTAAGTACATTCTGGTCCAAGTGCAAGAGGGTGCTGGATGTGGAATCAGTGAACCTGGATTTGACTGTATAAATTCATTCATTTATTTAAACAATTATTAATTACCTACTATGTGCCAAGCATTCTACTAAACTCTGGATAAACAAAAAGAAGAAAAAGAAAGTCCTTGCAGTCTAGGATTTTACAATCAAATACCTTGTAGATTACAGGCAAATCATCTAACAGCTATGATATTCAGTTTCCTCATCTGTAAAATAACATGGCTTAATTAAATGCTTTAAATATATAATAATATTGTTTAAAGTATTTTAAATATTATTTATATTCCACTTTTTAGATATTGGAAAACACTTAATTAGCACATCAAAATTTATAAAGTACTTTGCTTGTAGCAAACTTTATAAAAATTCAGGGATTATTATTTTATGTTTTGTAAATGATAAAAAAATTAGTAAGGTTTTCCATATTTCATGTAAATATTATGATGAAAATCTGGACTCGAGTCTCCTGCACCTATGTTTTAGCTTTTTCCACCATCCCACTTATTCAAGCCCATGAAGTCATTAACATGGCTACAGGATGAAGATACTGACCTTGAAATTAAACGAGGCAACTTGTAATTTCATTGCATTTGTAAATAATTTTTCATCAAAATTGTCTCAATATGCATGCAATAAACCATATTTTCTCAGAAAAAAATGCCATGTGAAATGAATTAAATCTAATTTGGAGAAAAAAGTTAAAATATGCCTTTTTTCTTCTTTTCCTCTCTCCTTTTCCTTTCTTTTCCCCCTCTCCACCTCACTTCTCTCTTCCCTTCTCCTTATTCCTCGAACTTCCTTTGATTTTAAGTACTTTTCTTTCCTGAGAGATTAAAAATGAAGATATTCTTTATATTTAAAAAGTGATTCATTTCCCCAGGGTTCAAGGGTAGCACAGTTGCACAGGATTTCTAGTATGACTACAGCTAGATATTACATTCAATGAATCCCTGAGAACCATTCCCTTTTTGAGATGAAAATATTTAATAAAAACTAGTTGTAATTCTCAAGGAGGAATAAACAATATCATCTTTTAAACTGGTTAACATATTTTTGAATAAATAGTGCATGCTTTACTTAGATTATTTTAATCTTCATTTTGCACCTGCTTTTCTGCAAGGCTTCCAGTCCAAGGAATAAGATGCCCCTCCTAGGATAAGCTCATCTCTCACTAGAACCTCCATTTTAGTTAAATCTCTAGCGACTCTCATCTGTCCTCTAAATACTACTCTTTCTCTTCATCTTCCATATTGTTCCCATTATCTTTTCCCTCTGCTTGCTTTCCAGTACTCCAATATGTATTATAGTGCACATATGAATATAAGTAATTTGTGAAGGAAAGACTTCCTTATTTCCCTATATTTGTATCCCCAGAGATTAGCTCAGTTACTGGAAAAGAGTAGTGATGGTGTTGGAGATAGTAATGATTTAAAGGTTCACAAAATACTTTACAAATATTATCTCACTTGAGTATCACTGCAATTCTTGTGCTAAGAGCTATAATTATCTAAGTTGTATTAGTTGAGGAATCAAGGGAAATATAGTTTAAGAGACTTTTTCAGGATCACACAGGTAGCAAATATTTGAGACTGGATTTGAACTCAGGTCTTCCTGACTCCAGATCCAGTGCCCAATTCATTGAGAAGCATAAGTAAATAATAAATACTGCTTCCATACAATTATCAATTATCCATCTTTTTGTCAGAGGCTTTCTTCAATATTTTCTGACATTCTGAAGAAAACTTTGGTTATCTACTAAATATTCTTTGCCTTTCCCAAATGGTTAGTATGTCTTGTTCCCCTTTTATTACATTTCCTTAATGACAATTTTTACTTTTATTCTTCTAAGTTTCTCATAAGGTGCATGTTAAAGCCCATTCTAACCCACTATATATTCTCTGTGATGTGTTTATTTTTAGTTCTTTAAAGACTGTTGTTTCACTGCC
>JAJPUD010023057.1:0-13588 GCA_023553655.1 Myrmecobius fasciatus | reverse complement strand
AAAAAAATATTTCTTTTTTGTTTTGAACTTTCCAGACATTAACATATATAAATATTTACTATCCAAAGAAGAACAGAAAAAGAAGATAGTGTGTGAAACCACGCCCCTCCATAGTTTGCATCACATTTAACACCAAAACAGTAGAACCACCCTTCCTATGTCCCTTTCTAAAATCCCTTCTGTTCACATCTATGTATTTTTTTAAATGTCTGAGGCACTCCTTTTGTTTTTTTCTTGTACGTATGGCAAGCGGGGGTGGGGAAAAGGCACAGAAAATCTGCCCTGAGATGAGCATACTTGCTTATTTTTTAAAGTGTGATTATTGTGGGGTCTGTGTTGCTTTGAACATTTAGCTGCTATTTGTGGGTTTCTTATATGCTTCAGTCATTTCTAAAGTCAGTTACAGACGTAGAACATCTGCCAGGATTTTCTTGACATTTCTGTGGATGCAGTCACTAGAAAGTGTTGGGAGAGTGTAAGTCACTGCTCAAAAGGAAGATCCAAGAATGGGACACCAGCAGTCACTTATCTGCCTTTAAAAAAAAAAATAAATACTTTCATGGGATATTTAAGTGTGAGTACTACTCAATTTCCAAAAGCTTGGATGAGAATAGTTTAGAACTCAGAGCTTGTTTTCTCCTAGAGATGGTGCTATCAATCTGGTTCTTTGTTGCATTAAAAAGTGCTGCTAAAACTATTTTGGTTTTATTAGTCCTTTTTTCTCCGTTTCTGTCTTTAATCTTCTTTAGTGTAGATGTCTAGCAGTGAAATTGCTAGATAAAAGGTAATGACATTTTAGGCACTTTCCTAAGCAATTCCAAATTGCTTTCCAGAAGGGTTGGATTGACTCAGAACTCTAGCAACAATGTACACTGCCTGTGTTGCCATCTCCTCTCCAACATTGAATGTTCCCATTTGAGGCCATTTTTACATAATTTTGGATCCTGCGTCTTCTCAGAAACCATTGATAGGATAGAGAATCTATGTAACGTGTTACAGACTTTTTTCATCCATATTTTTATTCTAAATTTATTCTGTTATTGTTGTTATTGTTGTTGTATTAGGTTGTACAGTTGAAGTTCTATAGATGTTTATCTTCCCAGGTTATTTTACATACTTCCTCTTCATGAATTCCAACCAAACTTTGCTAGTCAGTTTTTGGAGGAGGACAGGAATTATGCCACTTTTCATCTATGTATTCATTCTACACAGACCCCATCATGCTGTAGATAAGATGAAAAAGTAATTAAGAGGAAAACATAAAATCTCCGGGTACTGACAAGTGATCAAATACAACGATGATGATTTTGTATCTTAAATGCTATAAAAACCCCAAGTTCCTACTCCATTGACTTACTGTGGCACACAAACAGATGATTCTGCATTCTGAAAGGCTATGCTAGGGAAGGGCAAGCTCTGACTCATCCCGCCAAGGAGGAAAGACCTTTAGTAGATGGGGTGCCCAATTTGAAAGCCTTGGTCGGCTGCAACACGATGCCATTTTCCAGCCACAGCAGCTTTCTTTTTGTTTATTTTTAGGGAAAACAAACCTTTACTTCAAAAATAAACATTCAAGTGCAACAATAAAAAAAAATAGAGAAACTTTTATAAGAAGGGACCTTTATAAATTTCTTTTTTGTTTATTTATTTTTAATAAACATTATTATATCAATCATATTGAGAGAGAAAAATCAGAGCAAAAGGGAAAAAGCATGGGAGAGATTAAAAAAAAAAAGAAGTGAACATAGCATGTGTTGATTTACATTCAGTCTCCTTAGTTCTTTTTCTGGATGCAAAGCCTATTGAGATTGCCTTGGATCACTGAACCACTGAGAAGAACCGAATCTTTTATAATTGATCATCTTACATTCTTGCGGTTATTGTGTACAATGTATTCCTGATTCTGCTTGTTTGGCTCAGCATCAGTTCATGTAAATCTTCCCAAACCTTTCTAAAATCAGCTTGTTCATCATTTTTATAGAACAATAATATTCCATCACCTAAATGTACCACAGCTTGTTCAGCCATTCTCCAATTGATGGGCATTTACTCCTTTTCCAGTTCTTTGCTACCACAAAAAGAGTTACTACAAACATTTTTGCACATATGGGTCCTTTTCCCTTTATGATTTCCTTGGGATACAAACCCAGTAATGGGTATGCACAGTTTGATAGCCCTTTGAGCATAGTTCCAGATTGCTCTCCGAAATTGTTGGATCATTTCAGAACTCCACCAAGAAAACATTACTGTCCCAGTTTTCCCACATCCCTTCGAACATTTATCATTATCTTTTCCTGTCATCTTAGCCAATTGGAGAGGTATGAGTTGGTACTCGGATTTGTTTTAATTTGCTTTTCTCTAATAAAAAGTGATTTAGAGCATTTCTTCATATAACTATAAATAGATTTAATTTTATCATCTGAAAATTGCCTGTTCAAATCCTTTGACCATTTATCAATTGGAAATGACATGTATTTTTATAAATTTGACATGGTTATTTATGTATTTTAGAAATGAGACCTTTATCAGAAACACTAGATGTAAAGATTTTCCCCCAGCTTTGTATTTCCCTTTTAATCTTGTTTCTGTTGGCTTTGTTTGTTTAAAAACTTTTAAATTTAATGTTATCAAAGTTGTCCATTTTGCCTTTCATAATGTGCTCTAGTTTTTCTTTGGTCATAAATTCCACTCTTCTCCAAAGATATGACAGGTAAATTTTCCCTTGTTCTCCTAATTTGTTTATGGTATCCTCCTTTATGTCCAAATCACGTACCCATTTTGACCTTATTTTGGTATGGGGTGTGAGATGGAGGTCTGGGCCAAGTTTCTGACATATTATTTTCTAGTTTTTCCTATAATTTTTGAGTTCTTATTCCAGAAGCTGAAGTTTGGAAGCTTATCTAATACTAGGTTGCCATAGGCCTTGCTTCTTGCGCCGTGTGTATCTAATCTATTCCATTGATCTACCATTCTATTTCTTAGCCAGTACCAAATGGTTTTGATGCTACTGCTTTATAAAGTATTTTTAGGTATGGTACTGCTAAGCCATCTTCTTTTGTATTTTTTTCATTATTTCCCTTGATATTCTTGACCTTTTGTTCCTCCAGAAGAATTTTCTTATTATTTTTTCTAGTTCTATAAAATAATAATGTTCTGGCAGTTTGTCATTTTTTTTAGCAGAATTGTCATTTTTATTATATTAATTCAGCCTAGCCATGAACAATTGATGTTTTCCCCAATTGTTTAGATCTGATTTTATTTGGCTGAGAAATATTTTGTAATTGTGTTCATATAGTTCTTTGGTTTATCTTGGCAGGTAGCCTACTCCCAAGTGTTTTATTTTGTCCACAGTAATTTTAAGTGGAATTTTTCTATCTCTTGCTGGTGGGCTTTGTCAGTAATTTATAGAAATGCTGATGATTTCTGTGGGTTTATTTTATATCCTGTAACTTTGCTAAAGATGTGAATTGCTTCCAGGAAATTTTTGGATGATTTTCTAAGGTTCTCTAAGTATATCATCATATCACCTGCAAAGAGTGATAGTTTTATTTCCTCATTGCCTATTCTCATTCCTTTAATTTATTTTTCTTTTCTTATTGCTAAAGTAGTACAATGTTGAATAATAGCGGTGATAATAAGCATCCTTGTTTCAATCCTGGTCTTACTGGGAATGCATCCTGCTTCTTTCCATTACAAATAATGCTTGTTGTAGATTTTAGATAGATACTGATTATTATTTTAATAAATGTCCCCTTTTATTCCTATGTTCTCTAGTGTTTTTAATAGGAACGGGTGCTTTGTTTTGTGAAAGGCTTTTTCTGCAGTATTGAAATTGTCATATGATTTCTGTTGGTTTTGTTATTGATGTGGTTGATTATGGCAATAGTTTTCTTGATAGTGAACCAGCCGTGCATTCCTGGTATAAATCCCATTTGGTCATTAGTGTATTATTCCGCTGATAAGTTGTTGTAATCTCTTTGCTAATGTTTTATTTAAAGTTTTTGCACCGATATTCATTAGGGAGATTGGTCTGCAATTTTCTTTCTCTTGTTTTGATCCTTCCTGGTTTAGGTATCAGTGCTATATTTGTATTATAGAAGGAATTTGGCAGGACTCCTTCTTTACCTATTTTTCCAAATAATTTACATAGTATTAGAGTTAATTGCTTTTTAAATGTTTGGTAGAATAAAGTGGTGAATCCATTTGGCCCAGGATATTTTTTCTTAGGGAGTTCACTGATGACTTGTTCAGTTTGTTTTTCTAAAATTGGACTATTTAAGTATTTTATTTACTCTTCTGTTAACCTGGGCAGTTTATATTTTTGTAAATACTCATCTATTTCGGTTAGATTGGCAGGCTTGTTGCCATAGAGTCAGGCAAAATCTCTCCTAATTATTACTTTAATTTCTTTTTCATTGGTGCTAAGTTCCCCCTTTTTCAGTTTTGATGCTGGTGATTTGGTTTTTTTCTTTCCTTTTTCTGATCAAATTAACCAAAGGTTTATCTATTTTGTTGGTTTTTTCATAAACCAACTCTTAGTTTTATTAGTTCAATAGTTTTCTTAGTTTCTATTTTTATTAATCTCTCCTTTGAGTTTCAAAATTCCTAATTTGCTATTTAATTGGGAGTTTTTAATATGTTCTTTTTCTAACTATGTTAGTTGCATGCCTAATTCATTGAGCTCCTTTTTCTCTATTTTATTTATGTAGCTATTTAGAGATATAAGGACTGCTTTGGCTGCATCCCATAGGTTTTGGTATGTTGTCTCATTATTGTCATTTCATTTTCTTGGATGAAATTATGGATTGTTTCAGTGATTTGTTGTTTAGAATTAAATTATTTAATTTCCAATTGGTTTTTGCTCTGTCTTTCCCTGACTTTTTATTGAATAATATTCTTATTGCAATGTGGTCTGAAAAGGAAGCATTTACTATTTCTGCCTTTCTGCAGTTGATTGTGATTATGCCCTAATACATGGTCAACTTTTGTGAAGGTGCCATGTATGGCTGAGAAAAAGGTGTATTCCTTTCCCTCCCTATTCAGTTTTCTCCAGAAGTCTATCATATCTAGGTTTTCTAGGATTCTAGTAAGCTCCCTAGTTTCTTTCTTGTGTTTACAGCAGCTTTCAAGGACCACATTATAGAAGGGTACCAGTCTATAACCGTAGCTCAAGTCTTTGCCTACAATGACAAAATAACAGATCCTTATGTTTTAAAAGAGGCTGATGCTGAGGGCGAAAAACAGTTTAATTATGAGAAGATAAAGTGGTAGGTGGAGGCATTTATAATGATTCTAAAGGAAACTTGAAGATACTTTTAAGAACTTGAGATGGTTTTATTATATTTAATATCACTTGAGAACTTACAGATTTTCTTTTTCTTGATATGTTATCACTGGCACTCCATTTACATATGAGACATAATGAGGGTAATGTTTTTGGCTCATGTATAGGAAGAAGAAATGGGGAGAGATTTTCTTTTTAACTAGCAAAAGTGAGAAGAAGAAGAAAAAGAATAAAGGATTTAAAAAAGAGGGGGTGGTACATACCTGTTAATAACAGGATCTCGGAAGTAGAATTCATCGAGTGATGAGAAGCGAAATATAGATGAAACATAGTTTGCCTGTATGAGGCTTTTCAGGAAAAGCAAGGAGGTAATAGGGAAGAGATATTAAGGTTGAAGTTAATCAGTGTTCAAATCATTTATTAGCTTTTGCTCCAAACATCCTCTTGTAGAAATAAGCCATAAGCCAGTGCTTTAGAGCAGCAATGTCAAATGAAATAGAGATGAAGCATTTGGCCACATGTTGACTTGGTTTTTAAAAGTGTTACTAGCTCTGTTTTCTTGTATTTTTATTTCTTTTGTTAAATGTTTCCCATCTGAATTTGATTGGCCTGCACCTTAGTGTCTGGTGGGCTAAAATTTGACCCATCTCCTTTAGGCAAAGAAAAACACACATCAGAATTATCATTATAACTCATATATCATATCAGTCCTGTTTTTAAGAACCAAAAGAATGGAGATTGCCAACGAGCCAAGTATTATCAGCGTTGATAATGCAATAGGAAATCACGTTTAGATGACTATCCTTATGTTTAACTTTTATTTATTTTAACTGATTAGCACTTTTTTTTCTCTTCTTACACTTTCTTCCCTCACTGAGAAAAATTAAGTCATTTAATTAATATGAATATTCAAGGGAAACCACTTCTAGCTTTGGTCATTTGTAAAACTGTGTCTCTTTTGGCATTTTGAGTCCATTCCCTTTCTACCCAGAAGTAGATAGCATTCTTTATCACTGAACCTTTGGAGTTATAATTGGTTATTGTGCTGATCAGAGCTAAGTCTTTCAAGCTACTTTGTCTTTAGATCTGACTATATAAATTGGTCTCATGGTTCCATAATTTTACTCTGCATAAATTCATCCATGTTTTCTCAGGTTCTTTTGTAATAGTCTCTTGCTATTTTTGAATTTAAATTTTATTATTTATATTCAATGAACAAAGGTCTTATTTTTCTCTCTCCCCTCTTCCACCCATAAAAAATTTTTACAACAAATTATTTGTAGTGATGCAAAATTAATTTCTGTATTAGTCATTTTCCAGACATACACTCACACCCCTTACTCTGAATCCTGAGTTCAGGCCCAAATCCATGTCTAGATTTCATCATTGTAATGATCAACTTTTTTGGGGTTTTTGTATTTACTGATGTTGGTCTATTGGTCTTCCGATTCTGCTCACTTCATTCTTTATCAGTTCACGGTTTTCTCAAGTTTCACTGAAAACGTCCCTTTGATCATTTCTTATGCCACGGTAGTAGTCCATCTAGCCTATTGACATCCCTGGAAGTGTTTAGTCATTCTCCACTTGATGAATTCCCTCCTAGTTGTGCCTTCTTTGCTACTACAAAAAAGAGCTGAATATAAATATTTTCATACTTAATGAGTCATTTTCTTCTTTCTGTGATCTCTTTAGGTTAAAAGCCTTTTATTGCTTTTAGCTGGTATTACTGGGTCAAAGACTATACACAATTTAGTGTCTACTAAACTTTGGGGACCTTTTGGCATTTCACATACATAGCCTTGATTTACAACTTCTGTGAATTATTAATTGCTTATCTTAGTTTTGAATTGTCTATCTAGGGTTCTGTAGGTCAACCATCAAAGGTGCTGCAAAAAGTGCTCGTTTTTTCCCTCTTTGCCTATGATCTTTGCCTCAGATTTCTTGTCTTATTGGCTTGTAATTT
Source organism: Myrmecobius fasciatus (assembly GCA_023553655.1). Classification (NCBI taxonomy): domain Eukaryota; kingdom Metazoa; phylum Chordata; class Mammalia; order Dasyuromorphia; family Myrmecobiidae; genus Myrmecobius; species Myrmecobius fasciatus. Next base: position 6,341 of record JAJPUD010023057.1, on the reverse strand, counting down.
ATCTCCACTACATATAATGCCGGCTGTTGGGTTGAGATGAATATGATTTGACATAGCAGGGAAAGGTCCATGTCTTCTTATGTTTTTAGATGAGTATTCTTTAGGCGTTACGGGACTATCATTCAGTATCAGGTCAGACATGTCGGATAAAGAGCTAGACTTGGAATTTAGTGCGAGTTTGGTTTTTTCCTAAAATGGTGGGATTTAATCTCTCCATTTTGTATTTATATAATATGCTTGATGTCCACATAGAGCGCTGAATTGTATTGTAAAGGTGAAATTGACTGCAGTAGAAAGCAGTGTGAACACGCTGAATCGGTCCATTTGCATTTTTCTCTTGTACATTGTTAGGCCAGATATCACAGATCCATTGGAATTTGAGAGCAGAGAGCTCCGGAAGCCCATATGAAATGCTTAATTTAAACATTAAACCTTTCATACCAAAAAGAGACCTCCTGTATACACTCAATAGCTGCCTCGGGAAGACTGCTCTGCATCCCAATGAGAGCTCCTGAAAGATGCTTATTAGACTCTGATTGTACTGAAAGGGCTTTGAAATGTGCCCAAGAGGAGTAATAGCTGGAGCTCCCATTCTCATAGGGTTTTCAAGGCTATTAGTACAAATAGTCTTATCCCCCCCCCTTTTACAAAGGAAGAAGTGGATGCTCCCACAGATTAAGTGATTTGCCCAGAGTCCCACCTGCGCCCTGATCAGAGAAGAAACAGGAACGGATTCCAAGGCAGCTGCTATGCTACTATACCAGTCCTGTTTTCCACATAAAGGGCCACCCTTGAATCCTGAAAATTCTGAGATCATTAAGCGTAGCCAATCCTTGAATCACAAACCCCCTTTCAACTTGATGTCATGAATGTTAATAAAAATGTCACCTATCTGTGCGCCAAAACATGCAGTGTATTGTGATAGAAAGTACGGTTTAGCTGCCATTGAAGAGAGAGAGCCCGTGGTGGTGGTGGTGGTGGTGGTGGTGGTGGTGATAGCCATAGCAGTAGTAATCATGGCTAGCATTTACATCATGCCTAGTGGGAGTCAGATGCCGTGCTTTACAAAGATTATCTCATTTGGTCCTCAAACCAACCCTGGGAGGTAGGTGCTATGATGATTCCCATTGGCCAGTCAAGAAAACTGCCACAGGCAGAGATGAGGAGACTGGTTGAAGTAGCTGACTTGGGATCAGAAGCTCAGGTTGTAACCCTGGATATGGCAGCTGCTGCCCCCCTTTGAGCTCCTTGTCATCATGGGAGAGCTTATCCTAGTTGCCCTTTTTCAGATGCTTTAGTAGATGGAGTTTGCATTGCTGTGCACGGGCACTTGGTAGTGTTAGAACAGAAAAGAACATGGTGTCTGAAGTCAGTTCCCCGATCTTTTTAGTTGACTTTGTTAGGACTTCTGAATTATTTCCTGTTAAAACATTGCAGTCCAATTTTGAGAGGGATAATTATTCAAATGTATTAGCCTATCACTATTTGGAATGGTTGTTCTCATCTAATTAATCATACCAAAAAATTCACTGTAAGCATTCTAAATTGGGTCTCTAATTACCTGAAAGTGAAATGATTTCTCACATGTTGTCCCATGGACAATCTCATTGCTTCATCCTTACCGCTGTGCTTCAGCTTTGGTTTAGAGTAACTTCGTTTTGAAATTAAATGTCAAATAAAATGTGCTGGTGGAAAAACCTTAGGCTTTGCTGTAAGGGGAAAAGGCTTGTTCAGCATGTCTGATCCCTCCCCCCCCCAAAAAAAAGTCTGATCCCAACTTCCTAGATGACTCGATCACCTGGTACCGTGTCGATCTTTTTGTACTCCCACAACACATGCACATGTGGATACACTGCTTTGTTTTATGACTATTTGGGCACATTGATTTTTCCACAAAGAATACTATTATCCACATCTTTTTGCCAGAAATACATATAAATGTAGGCATTGGGAATCGACTCAGTAAAATAAGACCAAAATTTGTCCCAACTCTTAGAAGTGTCATGAATTTTATAACCATAACATTACAAAGAGTTCATCAGAACACTTGAGAGTGGGTACGGGAGTGTGCACGTGCAGCCGAGAGAAGACATATCTGAATTGAGGCCGGCTAAGAGCTTAGGTATGGCCCGGGCTGTCCCCATCTTGACCTCTGAGCTGTCTCATAAGAGGGATTCTGGATTTGGGCTTGTTTGGGTAAGGTAGGCCTGGGCGCCGAATGGAACAAAAGAGAAAGAAAGGCGTCCTTGCTCTGAAGTAGAGCCTTGCTGACACCCCCAGGTGGGCCCGACTCCACTCTGGAGCTGTTCTCTCTTGTACTTCAGTTTGAAGGTTTCCAAGGAAACCCATGAGTTAGGCACTAGGTTTGTGCTGCCCTTCTGTGGCATTCAGGAAGGGAGTTGAGCACTTTGTGCTGTCAGTCAAGAATGGCTCCGCAACGATCAAATCTATTTGGGTTTTGTTAAAATTTTCACAAAGATGGCTTTTGTGTGGAGAAAAGTATACTTCTTCTCTCCCTTATCTCCTCCGTGTTCCCACTTTCTCTTGTCCTTTTCCCTCCCTATTGCTTACATCTCTCCCCCATTCTATGAATTTTTTTTTCTCCCCGCTGTCCCCTCTCCTTTCCATCCTTTGTCGTCCTCCTCATATCTACTTCTCTGTGTCCCTCTCTCATCCATGCCCCTGTCCTATCTCCTTTCCCTACCTTGTCCTTCCCACTTATACCTACTTCTGTCTTGCTCCTTTACCCTATTCTGTCTCTTTTTCACTCTCCATCACCTTTCCCTACCTCGTCCTTTCCACCTATATCTAATTCTCTCCTGTTCCTTTCCCCTCTTCGATCTCCTTTTTTCTCCCTAATCTAGTTCTCTCTTTCCCTCTCCAATGTTTTCCACATCCTATCTCCTTTCCCCACTTTGTCCTCCTCCTGATATCTACTTCTCTCTCTCTCCCTCTCCACACTTTACCCTTTTCTCTTCCCATTTCTGTCCCCCTATCTCCTTTCCTCTCCATGTCTTCTCTCCCTCTTTCTTCCTCTCTCCCCATCTCCTTTCCCCAGTTGTCCTTCTCCCCATATCTACTTCTCTCTTTCCCCTCTCCACATTTTCCCCCGTATCTTCTTTCCCCTCCCCAGTTTTCTTCTCTCTTCCCCTCTACACACTTTCTCCTTTTTCCTACCTTGTCCTTCCCACTTGCTCCTTTCCCCTATTCTATCTCCTTTCATCCCCCCATTTCTCCTTTCTATACTTTGTCCTTCTCCACAAATCTATTTCTCTCCCTCTTCACACTTTTTCCTTTTCTCTCCATCTCTTTGGCCCCTCTTTCTTCCTCTCTCTCTTGGTCCTATCTCATTGTCTCTCCCTGGTCTATTTTTCTCTCTCCTTTATCTCTTCCCTGTTCCCCTTGTATTCCTTCCATCTTTTCCCCTGTCCTATCTCCTTTCCCTATTTTGTCCTCCTCATATCCCCTCCTCTCCTTCTCCACACTTTCCCCTTCTTATTTTTTGTCTCTCTATCTCCTTTCCTCTCCATCTCTCCCTCTGTCCTTCCTCCTTTCCCCACTTTGTCGTCCTCCCCATATCTACTTCTTCCCTCTCCAGACTTTCCCCTTTTCTCTCCACATTCTACTCTCTTCTCCAATCTCTCCCCGTTCCCTCCCTATTTCTCCATCTTTGCCCCTGTCCCATCTCCTTTCCCTACTTTGTCCTCCTCATATCCACTCCTCTTCCTCTCCACACTTTCCCCTTATCTCCCCATATCTACTTCTCTCTCTCTCCCCTCTCCACATTTCCTCCCTCTTCCTCTACACTTTCTCCATTTTCTTACCTTGTCTATCTCCTTTCATCTGCCCATTTCTCCTTTCTGTACTTTGTCCTTCTCCCCAAATCTATTTCTCTCCGTCCTCACACTTTCTCCCCATCTCTTCGCCTCCCCCCTCTCTCTCAGTCCTATCTCCTTTTCACTCCCTAGTCTATTTCTCTCTCTCCCTTGTCTCCTCCCTATTCCCTCTATTCTTTTCATCTTTTCCCTTGTCCTATCTCCTTTCCCTACTTTTCTCTTCTCCCTCTACCTACGTCTCCCTCTCCACACTTTTCCTTCTCCGCATGTCTATCTTCCCCCATTCTATGTCCTTTTCTCTTTTTCTCTCCCTGCCCCCTATCCTCTCCATCTCTACTTTCTCCAAGGAATCCAGTCAGCCATTCAGTAAACATTTACTAAGTTGCGACTATGTACCAGGCAGAAGCTAGGTCCTGTCGTGAATGGACAACTGGAGTCAGTTCTATCCTCAGAGCCTTATTAGCTGTGTGACATGACCCCAAGTCCCCTTAGTTTCTTCTCTCTAAAATGAGGACATATTGGACAAGCAAATGACAATCCACTTCAGTGGATCTCCACCAAGAGATGCCCAGGATTGAGTCATGAAGACTGAGCCTGAGCAGTAACAAATGTTCCAGGCGCAGAGGCGAGTTCTGGAGACATTGTGACGACCCTCTGCTAAAGGAATCAGGACTCCCTGGAATCAGAAAAGTGCCTTGGTCCCGCTGGTCTTTTTCAGTGTGATTTGGTTAAAAGTTAGTTTACACTGAAAGCTCAAGAAAGGGGAGATGAGCAGTTGTTATATTTAAACTGAAGAAGGGATTCTGGTAGACCACGTGTGTTAGTTGCCACTTAGAAATGTTGGGGGCCTGGCCGACCTAAGCTTTTTCCCTATCTCTAGCCCAGGAAAGTGCCCTGCCTTCATCTTGGGGTGCTGGTTTATCATCATTTTCCATCTATGTCATTTTCTATTGTTTTCAGCTTCTAGTTGGGCCTGCCATTTTTTTCACTCCTCTTTCATTTTTACCATAATGCTTTGGGTGCTCCCCTTTAAATAACTTTAGGGGTGCCTGAAGTTGGCACCATATTTTCATTCAAAGGGATGAAGTCTTGCTTTCATTTGTGCTCATGACAACATGTTTTGGCTTCTTCCCAATAGACATTAAAAAGACACAAAAACTCTGGTAATGCAAGTATTTATTGTAAAAAGCAGTCGATGAGTAACGCTATGGCATTTATTAAGTGTTTAATAGATGCCAGCCAAGGGCTGAGGAGATGAAGAAAAAGTGAAATCAGCTCCTCACCACAGAAAATACCTACAAGATGAGTAGAGGTTGGAGGGTTGGGAGCCCACAAGGCATCCGGTAGGAGGTGGCAGGAGAACCTGATGGTGAAGGGAGCCAAGAAATCCAAGAGGGACAAAATGGGATAGAGAGCTTACTCTGGAAAGCTCCAGTTGTTTACTAAAGAGCAGGCAAGGCATCTTCCGTAAATAAGCAAAGATTTGAGGGTTTCACATAAAAATATGTTTTTTTCCACATCTTTCTGGGCTTTGATTACTTCATATATGGAAAGTGAGGGCTTTGCAGGAACTGAGCTTCTGATGACTTTTACTGGGATTGGTAATTTCATACACCAAAGGAGGAGGAAGTGAACAATTCATCGCACTGAAGACAGAGGAGAAAATCCGATTTCCACAAAGCGCAAAGGACGGCCAATGGAGGACAATCTGCATCTGGAAGACAAGGTATACGTGGTACTATAGACGGGAGGAAGGAGGACACAGAGAAGGAAAGAAAAGAAGGAAGTGTAAACACAGAGAAGAAAGGAGATAGGGGAGAGAAGAATATAGAGGGAAAACAGTTAGAAGAGAAATAGGGGAAAGTGTAGAGAAAGGGAAAGAAAGAGATAAAGGGGGGAGAGAAGGAGATAGAGCTAGGAGAGGAAAGGAGTTAGAAGAGAGAAGGAGGTGGAGTTGAAGAGAAGGAAATAGAGCTAGGAGAGGAAAGGAGTTAGAAGAGAGATAGGGAGAGAAGGAAATAGAGGGAAAAGAGGAAAGTAGGGAAAGGAGTTAGAAGAGAGACAGGGGAAAGGGTAGAGATAGGAAGAGAAGGAAATAGAGCTAGGAGAGGAAAAGAGTTAGGAGATAGAGGGAAAAGAGGAAAGTGGGGAAAGGGTAGAGATAGGAAGGAGAAGAAAGTAGGGAAAGGAGTTAGGAGAGAGACATGGGAAAGGGTAGAGATAGGAAGAGAAGGAAATAGAGTTAGGAGAGAGAGGGAGGAGAGGAAAGTAGGGAAAGGAGTTGGAAGAGAAGGAAATAGAGTTAGGAGATAGAGGGAAAAGAGGAAAGTGGGGAAAGTGTAGAGATAGGGAGGAGAAGGAGAGAGAGCTAAAAGGGCAAAGGAATTAGGAGAGAGACATGGGAAAGGGTAGAGGGAGGAGAGGAAAGGAGTTAGAAGAGAGATAGGGAGAGAAGGAAATAGAGGGAAAAGAGGAAAGTAGGGAAAGGAGTTAGAAGAGAGACAG
>JAJPUD010023056.1:0-20517 GCA_023553655.1 Myrmecobius fasciatus | reverse complement strand
CCTCCCTCCCTCCCTCCCTCCCTCCCTCCCTCCCTTCTTCCCTCCCTCCCTTCCTCTCTTCTTTTCTTCCTTATCATTTTTCTTGTTTGTCATCTTTGCTGATATGAAGTATATGAAGTGGCATTTCAGAATTTCTCTAATTTTCATTTCTCACTTAGGAATGATTTGGAGCATTTTTTCATAGTCATAGTCTTGTTTCTTCTGTTGAGAACTGCCTATTCTTATGCTTTGACCATTTATTAATTGGAAAATGGATCTTTTTCTTATAATTTGAAACAGTTACTTAATATCATGGAAATGAGGCTTTTATGAGAGAAACTGGGATAGACTCCTAATTGGTCTTCTTGTCTCTAGTTTCCCTTAAATATAATCCATTTTCCATATAGCTGCTAAATTGATATTCTTTTTTTTTTTTTTTTTTGCTTTTTGCTGAGGCAATTGGGGTTAAGTGACTTGCCCAGGGTCACACAGCTAGGAAGTGTCTGAGACCAGATTTGAACTCAGGTCTTCCTGACTTCAGGGCTGGTGCTCTAACCACTGCGCCACCTAGCTGCCCCTAAATTGATATTCTTAAAGCAGAAGGCCTCAGTTTTTTTTTTTCTGTGTAATGAGGGAAATAAAATAGATTATTTCTAATGACCTTACTAGTTTTAATGCCTTATTAGGTTTAAAACTGTGTTCCTATGCTCTCTACCTGGTGAAGGTTGTCCTCTTAGCACTTAAAAGTCAACATTACCAAAATAGAATCCATCATTTTTATCCTTAAACCTACATCTGCTTTTGTCACCCTTCTCATGGTTAACAGCTTCTAAACCACATTATCTTTGACCAGTGTGGCAAGGTCTTGTTGATTCTACTTTTGTAGTTTCTCTCACCTATTTCCCTTTCTTTCAAGGGCATGTTACTTTTCATCGAGACCATTGAAATAGACAGAAGAGACATAGAATAGAGTAGAAAAGACATTGGTGTATTTCCTCAATGATGTGGTCCACTTTGGGGTATTTCTTGTGAAAGATTGCTTGTTCCCTGTTTGTTGATGTCTTCAGTTCATGAACAGATTTCTCTTATAAAGATTTAGTAAAATGGGAGAATAGACATATAGGATGGTAGTTTTTGATGTTCCCTTTTTTTTCAGTATTAATGAAGTCTAAGGTTTGTTCCCACTCCTTTGGGTATGTGAAGCAAAATAATACATGGGAAACACATTTGAGAGTACAAAGCAAAGTGCTGTGGGATTTTATCATTTTTCATTTTGTCATTGTTTCCATATCATCTGTTAAGGTGCCTTGCACATAATAGGTGCTTAGTGTGTCTTTATTGAAAGAAGATTGATTGACAGGATATTAGGAGAATCTTTCTGGACTTTTGAGATGTACTTTGAAGAATGGATTAGTGTGTGCTAGGTAAATTGGGGCTAGAGGTTAGTCTAGGCAGAAGGAGTATGTGTGAATACAATGTCAGTGGTGGGAAAGCACGGAGTAGGGACAAATAGTAGTCCATTTTGCTAATAGTATATACTAAAAAGAATAGTGTGAAATAATTCAAGGACTAGATGGTACCATATTGTGAAGGGCTTTGATTGCCAAACAAATGGTATGAAATTATCCAATAGTTACAGAGAGCCACTGAAGAGTTTTAAATAGAGGGAATAAACTCATCATGGCTGTGCAGAAAGGAGGTTAATTTAGCAACATTTTATTTGCCCTTGCTGAGAAAACACTTAAATTTCCCTTCTTATTTGTTAATAGCATGAGGCATGAAATTTGACCCCTTTTCTCCCATTTGTGATAAATAAGTTATATATCCAAATAAGGCCTTGAAATATATAGAGTTATGTTAGTAAGAAGGAACAGCAGTTTATTCAGGGATAACTGACAACAGAAAATCCTCTATGGTTTCTTGAGAAGTAGGTATCAGATAGTAATAATCCCTTTGAGCTTTTGATGGATTTTCTAGCCAGTACAGTGGGAACTGTTGGTGGGCTTTGTGCTTACAAATTAAAAAGTCTAAGTCCACTTATTGAGGATTATCAATTCCATTACAGAACTATTGTGCTTACAAATCAAAAGATATAAATCTACTAATTGAGATTACCAATTCCATTACAGAACTATCTTTATGAAAGCAGTCTCTGATAGGATCAATAGAAACCAATAATCATTCTTATTTATAAAAACAAGTTATTGGAGCTCTCTAGGCAACCAAGGGAAGGAACACTGGGCTTAAGAAGATCTGGGCCTGTCCAGCTTTGTCACTGGCTTGTGTGACTTTGGGCAATTCAATGTAAATCAATTCAACAGGCTATTATTAAGCACCTGTTCTGTTTAGCACTGTGCTAAGTGCCTGGAATACAAAGACAAAAATGAAACAGTCCCTACCTTCAGGGAACTTAATATTCTACATTATGTTAGCTTTGTGAGATGTGCAATGGGAATAACCCATCAACTTCCCGTAGGTTGTTATAGTCAAATGAAATGAAATGAAAAATAAACCATAACACTGTTACTGTTATCAGGAGCAAGTTTCTGTTGTAAGTCAAAATGTCAGTGTAGAATTACCAATGTTTGTTTTCTGTTTTATCCACAGACAATAGCCAGGCAGTTAGCAGAAATTTTGTTAAGGGGTATGTGTGAACAAAGCTACTGGAATCCTCTGGAGGATGCTCCATACCAGTCACCTCTCGATGATCCCCTCAGGAAAGGAGCCAATATGAAAAACTACTCTCTCCATCGAAGAGCCCGAGTATACACGGGAGAAAAGTATGGGAATTCTTTGCCTTCTTGTTTTATATACTTGTTATTAAGAAATAAGAGTAAGAAATCTCATAATTGTAAGGTCTGATTTTTCTCCTTTTAAAAAAAGGAAAGAAGGCCAGGTATGATGACCCAATAATTCTGTAGGAGGAGGTTGGTGGATTGCTTAAGTTCAGGAGTCCTAAGTGACTTAATTAGGGTTTAAGTTGATTGGGTGTCCATACTAGATCTGGCAATATGGTGAATCTTTGGAACATATTTTGGTGGGAGTGGTGAAACATGTTCAATTAGTTTAAGAGGTAAATTAGCCCAGGCTGGTTATAAGTGGAGCATGTCAAAATTTCTATGCTGATCATCAATGGGCTTTGGCCTTTTGAGTAGGTGCTGTACTTCTTTCCTGCTTGAGAGAGGGAGGCCCAGTCTTTAAAAAAAAGATGGGTAGAATTCAGGGCATGAAGAGGAAGCTACTTCATTATTTAAGAATTATTTTTACATTAATTTATTCACTCAAGTATTTATTGAGCATGAACAGTTGTATAAAGTATAATTATATAGCACCTGAGTTTGTCTTACAAACTCATGTTTTTAAAATTCTTACCCTCTAACATGCAGAAGCTAGTGTCTCACTAAGAGTTATACCTCAATCAGTGGCAAAGTTAATTGCCCCATGCTAACACTTTTTCTCTTAAGTAATTATTGATGTTTTAAGTAAAAAAAAGATACTTTAAAATTTGGTTTTCTATGAGAGAAAATTAGGTAGTAGAAGAGAAATGACTTTTAAGTGATAGATGATATTGAAATTGAGCATTTTCTTTTCGCATTTCAGATTTGGAGGCCTTTGAGTTGAGGGGAATGGGTGGATGGGGAAGAATGTAGGCAGGTATTTTAATAACTCCAGTCTTCCCACAGGGTTTTTTAGGTAACAGCTTCACAGTCCTGTACCTCTAGCCCAGGAATAGTAAGAGGAAGGGAGTGGATTAGTGGCACGTAGACCCAATAGATTCCAACAGGTGTGGTTCAGTTTTTTCCTCCTCACAACACACTCTTGAATTTAATATTTTGTCCATTGTAGCCCTCTACTAAGATACTCTTACTCTCTGTCTCTGTCTCTGTCTTTGTCTCTTTCTCTCTCTCTCTCTCTCTCTCTCTCTCTCTCTCTCTCTCTCTCTCTTTCTCTCTCTGTCTCTCTCTCTCTGTCTCTCTCTCTGTCTCTCTCTCTTTTTTTTTTTTTTTTGACAAGGCAGTTGGGGTTAAAATGACTTGCAGCTAGTTAAGTGTTCAATGTGTGAGGCCAGATTTAAATTCAGGTCCTTCTGACTCCCGTGCCATCTCACTGCTCCAGCTCTTCTCATGATCTTTGGTTTCTAGTGGTCATGCCAGCAGAGAGGACGCTTTGGACAGGACCTCTTTGGCTAAAGATTTTAAGTTCGGACACAGAATTGAACTGTGTGTCTGTTATTGAAGGACCAGATTAGTCGAGTCCAGAGAGACTCCTCACCAGAATACTGGCCACCAAAAGAGGAACTTTTTTCAACTCCAGCAGTTCACAAAACTGCCTATGTAGTACATAGAACAATTTGGAATTGTGTTGGTGGAAATAGTAATCTCACAGCTTCCCCCTTAGGCATTTGGGGTTAAGTGACTTGCCCAGGGTCACACAACTAGGAACTATTAAGTGTCTGAGGCCAGATTTGAACTCAGGTCCTTCTGACTTCAGGGCTGGTGCTCTATCCACTATGCCACCTAATAATCTCTTGATGAAATCACAGATCCTTGGGAATATTTGAAGAAGTCTCAGCCCTTATAAGGTTTAGAGAAATCTCTGAGTAAGGAAGGAAGTGGGAAAGAGAAGAAGGCCAGGGATAAATAGGGTCCATCTGATTTTACATCTTGACTATTCTCCATTCTATTCTATTCTTCATGTAAAGGTACAGAACAGTTGGCCAGGATTAGCATTATAATTAAGAATTGACCATGCCATATTTTTACAAAATGCTATCTTCAAAGAATGTTAAAATTAGAACAGATTTTAGATATGATAGAATTTAGTCTTTTCATTTTTATAGACAAGGAAACAAGCTCAGAAAAGTTTGCTTAACCAAGGTCACACAGTAGCGAATAAAACTGAATTAAGCCCAACTCTTCCATTTCCAAATCTACTGTCCTTTCTGCCACACCATTTTACATTTTGCCCATATGTTGAACACTGAAGGAGGCCTTCAGACTGAACCAGTCTAGAGTGGAGCAATTGAGACAGTAGAACACCTAGTCATTTTGTGGGTGATGTCTAAAAAGTATCTTCAACACTCTGCAAAGAGATCATATTTTTCAAGGCTCTTAATCCCTGTCAACTTGCCTTGACATTTCTCTTTGGTAGCCTCTTGTTAAGTTTGCCATTCATTCAGACAAATGAACTTATTCTGAGCTTTTCTCCTAGATTGATTTAATTTAGTTTGATAACCTTCCCCTTTCTCTTTGCTATTTTCAAATATGAACTTGTTTAATCTGCTTTCCTCAAATTGTTTCATATGTTCTTCATCTTTCCATTTAAAATGCTGCCCCTTTATTATCATGAATAACTACCTCCCTACAAAATTTAAAGTGGTTTGATATTTTTAAAATTGCTATTTTTAAAATGAAAAGATTAGTAAAATGAATACTGATTTGAGAGTTGGAAGACATGAGTTGTTGGTTTGTTTTTTTTTTTGGCAAATACATATATAATTTTATTGATAAATTTTGTTTTTACATCAGCTTTATTTTTGAATATATTGCTCCCTCCTATTCAATGTAGCAAACCATGATAAAAAATTAAAAAGAGAGAAACAGATCCAATTAAATATCAGTGAAGTTTGAAAGAATATGTAATATTCCACATGCATAAAATCTCCTTCTTGTAAAAAGAAGGTATAGGACAACATTTTACTCTTTTCTAAGGTTAAGTTTCTTGGAAATTATAATTACACAATACTCATTTTGGTGTTGCTTCTATTTATATTGTGATAATCATTATGTATATTCTTTCCTGGTTCTCCTTATTTCATTATACTTCATATAAAAGACATGAGTTCTTATACCTTGCCATGTGATGTTGGTTAAGTTCCAAGAGTGTGCAATAGCCTAAGGATTTGGATTCACATCTTATTTGGGCAAGTTATTCGCAAGGCCTCAGTTTCCTCCTTTGTACAGTGAATGGGAATTTGGGATGTTCTCTAAATTCCTTTCCCATTTGGAAATTCTGTGTGCTAAGATTATTTCCTATATTAACGTTCAGTGTTTTGTGGTTTAGTGTTCTGTTTCCTAAAAATCCTTTTTAGCTCTGATACTTTAGTACTCAGTATTTATAATTTAGGAGAAATTTGTTCTCTAATTTAAAAAAAATATTTTTTTTTTTGTTTGAAGGTTTTTTGAGTTCCGAACTTTCTCCCTTCCTCTTTCCAACCTACCCTCACTCACCCACCATGGAGAAGACAAGCAAATTTGATACAGGTTATATAGTTGTAGTCATGCAAAATACATTTCAATTTAAGTCATGCTGTGAAAGAAAACACAGATTAAAAAAATTAAAGTAAAATTATCCTTCAGTCTGCATTCATATTGTAGTAAACTGTTCATTTCTCTAGTGAGGGACAGTATCTTTCATTATAAGTCCTTCAAAATTATCTTGGATCATTGTATTGCTGAGAATAGGTAAGTTATTCATAGTTGATAGTTGTACAGTATTGTGTACCATGTGTAGCATGTTCACCTGATTTTGCTCATTTCACTTTGTATTTGTTTATTGCAAATCTTTCCAGGTTTATCCAGCTCATCATTTCTTATCCCAGTATTCCATCACAATCATACACAATACCTCGGTCAGCCATTCCCCAAATGATTGGTATCCCCTTGATTTTTACTTCTTTACCACCACAAAAAGAGTGCTATAATTGTTTCGTACACATAGATGCTTTTTCTTTTTACTTTGATCTCTTTGAAATACAGATGTAATTGTGGTATTGCTGGGTCAAAGCATATATATAAGTTTTGTAGCTCTTTGAGCACAGTTCCAAATTGTTCTCCAAAGTAGTTGGATCAGTTTATAATTCCACCAGCAGTGCGCTAGTGTTTAATTTTCCCATATCCCCTCTCCCCTCCAACATTTGTCATTTTCCTTTTCTATTATATTAACCTATCTGATGATTTGGTACCTCTGAGTTGTTTTAATTTGCATTTTTCTAATCAATAGTGTTTAAAACATTTTTTTCATTAGATTGTAGTTTGCTTTGATAACTTTGAAAACTGTCTCTTCCTATCCTTTGACCAATTTTATCAATTGAGGAATGGCTCTTATTTCTATAAATTTGACTCAACTTTCTGTGTATTTCAGAATTTTTTATCTATGTGTAGTTCTAATTGCCCTAAAAATGAGAAAGTTTTTAGGATTTACAACATCATTTCCCCATGTAGGAATGTAAACAGTTTAACCTTATTAAATTCTCTTATTTCTCTTTCCTTTTTGCCTTTTAAATTTCTTGAGTTTTGTACTTAAAAGTCAAATTTGCTATTTAAAATAGCTCTGGCCTTTATTTTATCAGGAATGCTTGAAAGTGTTTTATTACATTAATTTTTATTTTTTCCTCTGAAGGATTTGCTGGGTAGGTGATTTTTGGTTGTATTCTTAACTCTTTGGAATATCATATTTCAAGCACTTGGATTCTTTAATGTAGAAACTGCTAAATCTTCTGTATCTTGACTATGGCTCCATGATATTTCAGTTGTTTCTTCTTGTCTGTTTGCAATATTTTCTTATTGATCTAGAAGCCATGGAATTTGAATATAATCGTCCTGGAAGTTTTTGTTTGGGGATTTCTTAGGAGTTGATTAATAGGTTCTTTCAGTTTTTCTATTACCCTCTGGTTATTTTTTGATAGTTTCTTGAAAGATGACTTTTAACTTGGCTTTCAGATAGTTCAGTAATCTTCAAATTATTTCTCCTTGATCTGCTTTCCAGGTTAGTTGTTTTTCCATAAGATATTTTATATTTTCTTTTATTTTTTCATTCTTTTAGTTTAGTTTTTTTATTTCTTATTTTCTTATGGAGTCATTAGTTTCTACTTGTCCAATTCTAATTTTTAAGGAAATTTTTTTTTGTTCAGGTGGTTTTTGTACCTCCTTTTCCATTTGGTCAGGTTTTTTTTTTCCCAAGGCATTCTTCTTTTCATTGGATTTTTGTGCCTCTTTTATCATTTCTCCTATTCTGTTTTTTAAATTATTCATTATTTTTTTGTGCCTTTTTTATTAAGTTGTTGACTCTATCACTCTCTTCCTACTTTTTTTTCTCTTATCTCTTACTTGATTTTAAAAAATACTTTGAGGTTTCCATGACCTAGAGACAATTCTCACATTCTCTATCTCTATCTCTGTCTCTGTCTCTGTCTCTCTCACACACACTTACTCGCATGCATGCATTTTTTTTCCTTTTTGTCTTGCATGTAAGAGTTTTGAATTTGTTGTCTTTTTTTGGAGTTTGTATTTTGATCTTTCTTGTCACTGTAGTAACATTCTATAGTCAGCATCATTTTCTGCTGTTTGCTAATTTTTTCCATTCTATTTCTTGACTTTTAACTTTGTACTAAAATGGGGCTCTGCTTCCAGGATGAAGGATGCACTGTCCCACACTTCAGATTTTTGTTGAGCTGTTTTCAGAGGTCATTCTGGGAAACTTTATGTTTTTGGCTCTTCCAAAGTAGTATTTTCTAGGGAGATGTGTGTTTACTACTTTCCTATTCTGTGGACTGGTCTGTGGGCTACCCTAAGCGCTCTTTCCCACCCTGGCACTGTGACAGAATCCAAGCTCCCCTGTAGCTGCCAGCTTTGGTGTGCTGGTGCTCCTCTTTGCCCTGAGACTAAAAATAAGCGAGATGCAGATGTGCCAGCAAAGGGACGCTGTGATCTTCTGATCAGTTGTCTGATCCTTTTGCCATCTTGGGGCTGAGAGGTCTGGCAGTACTGCCACGATTCAGTCACCCTCAAGGCCTATTCCTGGTTTTCTTAGGCCCCATCTATGCTGGCACAGACTGCATTGGACTGCTCTTCTCTCTTACCCTGGTATGACAGATTTTTGCTGCTGACCTTCTGTTGGTTGATAAATTGTTTTACCCCCTTCCTTTTATGTCATCTGCCGATCTAGAATTTGTTCTGAGACATTATTTAAGGGTTTTTAGAGGGGGTTGAGAGAGAGTTTCAGGCAAGTCTTCCTTGTTTCCACCATCTGGGCTTCCCGGAAGGAATTTTTTTTTCCTATAGTATTTTATTTTTCCGAATACATGTAAAGATAGTTTTCAACATTCATTTTTGTTAAACTTCACCATCCAAATTTTTCTTCCCCTTTCCCTTACTTCTTTCCTCCCCCAAAGAGCAAGCAATCTGATTTAAGTTAAGCATGTGCAATTCTATTTCCATATTTGTCATGTACAAGAAAAATCAGATCAAAAGGGGAAAAAAGTTGAGAAAAAACAAAGGGAATAAACAACAACAGAAAGGTGAAAACACTAAATCTCTCCATAGTTCTCTCTCTGGATGCAAATGGCATTTTTCATTACAAGTCTATTGGAATTATCTTGAATTATTTCATTGTTGTAGAGTCAAATTCATCATAGTTGATCATCACATAATCTTGTTACTGTGTAAAGTGTACTGCTCACTTTACTCAACATTAGTTCATGTTAAGTCTTTCAGAATTTATGAAATATCAGCCTATTCATTATTTCTTTTTTTTAATTTATTAATACTTTTTATTTGCAAAACATATGTATGGGTAATTCTTCAACATTAACCCTTACAAAGCTTTCTGTTACAAATTTTTTCCCCCCTACTCCCTACCCCACCCCCAGATGGCAGGATATCCACTACATGTTAATTATGGTAAAACACTTGACAAATCGAATATATGTATACACATTTCCACGCATCATTTTTGTGCAGGAAAAATCGTATCTACAAGAAAGAATAATCAGAAAAAGGAAACAATGCAAGGAAACATCAATAGAGAGCACGAAAATGATATGTTGTGGTCCACATTTCATATCCCTCTCTCTGGATGTATATGGCTTTCTTCATTGAACAATTGGAACTGGTTTAAAACATTTCATTGTTGAAGAGAGCCATGTCCATCAGCTATTCATTATTTCTTACAGAACAATAATATTCCATAACATTCATATACTGTAATGTATTCAGCCATTCTTCAATAGATGGGCATCTACTCAATTTCCAGTTTCTTCTCACTACAAAAAGAGCTGCCACAAATATTTTTGCAACATATGGGTCTTTTCCCCCTTTTTATGAATCTTTTTGGGATACAGGCCCAGTGAAGACACTGCTGAATCAAAGGACATGCACAGTTTAATAGTCTGTTGAGCATAGCTCCAAATTGTTCTCCAGAATGGTTGGGTCAGTTCACAACTACACCAACAATGTATTAGCAGCCCAGTTTTCCTGTACCCCCTCCAACATTTATCATTATCTTTTCCTGTCTTCTTAGCCATTCTGAGAGGTATGAAGTGGTACGTCATTTGCATTTCTCTAATCAAGAGTGATTTAGAGCATTTTTTCATATGCCTAGAAATGACTTTAATTTCTTCATCTGAAAATTGTCTATTCATGTCCTTTGATCATTTATTAACTGGGGAATGACTTGTATTCTTTTAAATTTGGAACAGTTTTCTTTATATTTTAGAAATAAGGCCTGTACCAGAAACACTGGTCATAAAATTTTTTCCCTTACCTTCTGCTTCCTTCTGGAAGGAATTTTTTAGAAGAAATTTGTGAAGAGAAAGGTATATAGAGGCAAAGTGTAGAAACACATATGGAAGGCATAGTCTTCTATATTTAGTGATATTTTTTCTTATAAATAGTAACTTATTATTTATAAGAAGCTTTTTGATATACATAGTGACCTTAACCTTGTAAGAACTCAGTCTTCTGTACTCAGTATTCACCATCATGCTTGACACCTGTAGTTAGTAATACATTTATTTAAATAAATTTATTTTGGTATTATCTTAGTATGACCTTTGTTATGGGCCTCAATTTCTTCTGTTGAGCACTAAGGTAGGCTAGGGTAGATGTTCTCTTAAATTGCTTTACCCTCGAATTTTCTTCAATTCTTTATTTTGTCCTAACTCTCATGCTTATAAAATATTATTTCTAGCCATTGCAATTTAATTTCCTAAATAATACCACTGTCATAGAATTTATTAACTTATAATTTGACATTATATTAGTTGACAGTAATTATAGAAATCATTTTTCATATGATTATCTGGAGGAGAGATCTAAATGGGGAATCTTGAAGTGTTTTTTTTTTTTTTTTTTTTAAGTTTTGCAAATCCAGTATAGGCAAGAAAGAAGGATAATATGCCATAAGTGTTTCTTCTTTGCTTCTGAATTCTTTCATTTATTTCTTTATTCATTCATTCATTTTTGGTAGTTGGGTGAATATTATTTCAGCATTTGGGAACTTTGAAGAGGCTTGAAGATTAGTAGCAATTGATAGTAAGACTAGACATCAGGAAATAACTCATTTGCAACTTGCATCATGTCTTTTCTTTTCTTTTTTTTATTAAAAGCTTTTTATTTACAAAACATATGAATGATTTTTCTACATTGACCTTTGCAAAACTTTTTTTTTTTTGTTCCAAGCTTTTCCCCTCCTTCCCCCCACCCCCCACCCCTAAATGACAGGTGATCTAATACATGCTAAATATATTAAATTATATGACAAATCCAATATATGTATACATATTTATACAGTTATCTTACTACACAAGAAACATCAGATCTAAAAAGAGAGAAAAAAAAACAACCTAAGAAGGAAAACAAAATGCATGGAAATATTCACAGAAAGCGTTAAAATGCTGTGCTGTGGTTCACACTCAGTTCCCACAGGCCTCTCTCTGGATGTATATGACTATCTTCATTGCTGAACAATAGGAATTGGTTCTCTTCAACAATGATGTAATTCGAACCATTTCCATCAGAATTGATCATTGTATAGTCTTGTTGCTGTGTATAATGTTCTCCTGATTCTGCTGATTTCACTCAGCATCAGTTCATGCAAGTCTCTCCAGACCTCTCTGAAATCATCCTGCTGGTTGTTTCTTACAGAGCAATAATATTCCCTGACATTCATATACCATAATTTATTCAGCCACTCTGCAATTGATGGGCATCCCTTCAGTTTCCAGTTTCTAGCCACTACAAAAAAGGCTGCCACAAATATTTTTGCACATGTGGGTCCCTTTCCCACTTTAAAATCTCTTTGGGACATAGGCCCAGTAGAAACACTGTTGGGTCAAATGGTACATCATGTCTTTTCTTGTTTCCTATTCAAATAACACAAGATCAAAAAATCTGTATTAAAGAGTGACTTTTGCTTAGATAAGAGACAAAACACATATTCAGGACACAGAAAAATCACTGTAACTAGCTAGACAAAATACTGCTGGGTAGGGCATTTGAATATGATTTTTATTTTCATAAATCCTTTGAAAAACCATTTTTTTAATAAGTGGATTTTTCCAACTACCCACTTCTGGTCACTTTTTCATTCAAATGAAATGTCTTAAACATACACCTAACAGAAATAATTGTTAATGGAAAAGATTTGATGATCCATATATTGAATAGTTGAAATATATGTTGAAATAATAGTTGAAAATCGGATGTAATTTTATAAATCCCTCTTCTTAGCTCCCCATACTCAGAGTTTTCTCAACGTAGAGTAAGCAAATTTTATGAACTAAGTTTTTCCACTCTTGGTTCCAGATTCTTGAGCCATTGTTTAACTGAGTGTGATGCACTGGCTTTGTCACCGTGGGGACAGAGGGATGGGTTTGCAATCAGAATTGCTTGCTAGGTGATGATGTTAAGATGTGTTGGTTTTTTTTTTTTAATTGCCATATTCTTCAGAAATATTGGACCAGGACATGCAGGTGTCAGAGATAAAGTGCTGCCCTCCCTTTCCCAGCCCTCCCTCCCACTTGACACACAATATGTTGTTTGCATCCAAAACTGGACTCCCTGTGTTTTTGGGTGTCAAGGCAGGTGTCAGTCAGTCTGAGCTAGGCTGAGAAACTGCTTGTGTAGCTGAGGTCTGCATAGATAAGTGGGCCATTCTATCTTCTTGGTCTAGTGGTTAACAAGGGAAAAGAATGGCTTTTGCCATCACCTAACTCTCCCCCCCTTGGGAGGGATTTTGTTGTTTCCTGTCTTCACTGCACCTTCCCCTTCTCCCCCATGCCATGCCCCTTAGGAGAAATTTGTGTTACTCTCCTTTCCTTTGTCCCATTGTAGTAAATATGTAAGCTTCTATATAGATTGTGAACTCTGGGTTCCACAGCCGATCCATCTCTTTAGTAATAAAGCTAGTTTTCACAGTGAATTTTGTGAAGTTGTGATTGCTTGTGGGAAGGTTGTTCAACTGACACTGTGATATCTCACCATTAAAATAAATGTGCAATGTTCCTGATGATGGAGCCACATTTTAACAGAAGCTATATTACATGGAAATTATTATTGTACATTTGACATTTTTTTTGTAAAAATTATGTAAAGCCCAGCATTTGGAATGATTTTATAAATTTTATAAAAAAGGATTTAATAAATGCAAACATCCCTTAAAGGAAAAATCCCTGGTTGTCCAGATTTTAGTGCTTAACCAAAACCTTGACATATTCCAAGTCCTGTCATATGCCATTCGTACTCCTTTTTTACCCTCAAAAATTTTTTTATTGATGCCTTTTGTTTCTATATTAATCTTCCCAGGCATCTTTCCTTTGTGACAAAGTTTTATACTAAAAGTGTGAAAACATTTTTACGAAATTAATTAAAACAGCTACCACTCTAAATGCAACATTCCACAGGTATAATGTCTGCCTCTCAAAGAAAATGAGAGTTCATTGTCATCTTTTCTAGAGCCAAGATTTGACCTTTCTCTTTTATGCCATAACATTTTTTTTTTAACACTTTGTATGGCAGAGTGTTCACTTCAGCATCTCAAATCTATAACAGGATTTCTAAAATATGAAAGCATAGTTATGTTTTCATATCTATATCATTTCTCTTTAAACCTATGTAAGAATAAAAAATATTTCAAAAATACTTATATTTAGCAGCTAATTCTAGAGTAAGTAAGAATAATTCTTATTTTATTACTTCATAAAGTGAAGCTTAAGCCTTGTCTCTCTGGCTCACCAACTTGCTCAGGCAAATATTCTTCTCTTACTGCAGGGGACAAGTTGTTTTTTTTTATTTCTTAAAAATCTGACTGGTAACCTTCACTTAGCTATCATTAAAGCCTTTTAGGGAGCTTCAGAAGAGAAAGAAAGGAAGGGTAATTACTAAATTAGAAGTATTGTAGAGTCTGGAAATGCAAGTAATGAGATGTTGAAAGTAGATACTAGTGTTATCCTTTGGTTTCTCTTCTATGATCTTAAACAATATTGAATTAAAGTTTTTCCTTTTAGTTCAGGAATTTAAAGTTCAGCCTGACACATAATGCAGATTAAAGTGCTTGCTACAGGTTGAATTGAATTGAATTACCCCAAGGTAAAAGAGGCTATTAACAAATGATCTGTCTCACTGAATTTTTCTAGGCCAGGAAAGATAAAGTCCCCATTTGTTGTTTTTCATCCACAAAAAAAAGGAATAAAATGAAGATATTCCTATATGCCTATGGTTTGTATGCACAGGAGGCTTGTTACTGTATACAGAAACATTTTATAGGTAGTTAAATTCCTCTTTATATAAAGGCCATATATGTATATGACATAATTTTGTAAGTAGATTGGTTCTCTCCCATTAACATACATAAACTTCATCAAATCATTGTTCCCAAAGAAATCAGTGAATTTCAAGCATTCTGTTGCTTGCTATTATGGATGTAAGCTTCCAATGAAATTTCTGTTCTGCTTATAACAGTGCATATTTACATTATCCCAACATAGTTTTGTTAAGTTCATGTTTTGTTTTGTTTTGGCAGCATTTTTTGCCCCCAGGAGAATACTGAGGAAGCCCTATTATTGTTGCTGATCAGTGAATCAATGGTAAGTGCAATGCAGAAATTTTTTTTCTTCTCCATTGGGATTTCCCATTGGCCAGGGTACTGGTCCTTTGGTCAGATGACTCAGGAGGGCTGTGATTCCTTGAGGGAGTGGTTTGTATTATTATCTCTGGGAAGATACTTATACTTATTAGCACTGAGAAATCAGTACAGTCTGTTTTTTAACTGTGAGCCCCTTATTGTTCACTCACTGTTTTTGTCCTGGTCAGATTGGGATGACACGGGATCCAGAGTTTCTTCTTAAATCCTGACATCAACAATAAGCTGGACTAGATCCATGGCAAAATTACACTGTGTGTCTTTCCAAACAATGTAACATACACCTCATTTTTTATAGAACAGTAATTATATGACTGTTTTAAGAATCACCTTGAATAGGAAGTCACAGAAGGGTGGTTGTGAGGGAAGAGTGTAATGTGCAAATAGTGAGGGGACACTCTTACCCATTTTGTCTTAGTAATTGAGCGGTTTGGGGTCAGTTCTGTGGTTATGAACTTCTTATTATGTGAGCATTGGCTGACTGGAATCTCTCTTTTTGCCAGCTGCTTCCCTGATTAATGGTGAGGCTACCTGTCATACAGATAAGACAGGGTTCCCCCAAAAAGGAGAACCTGCTTGTGAGGAAAGTATATTGGTATATTAGAACTTAAGAATAACCAGGAGGTTGTCAATGTAGTCATTGCCAGATTGTGGAGATGGTGTAGTGAAGAGTGGGATCTGGAGTCAGGATTTGAATTCAAACCCATCCTCAGATACTTACTAGCTGTGTGATCCTGGGAAAGTTATTTAACCCTGTTTGCCTCAGTTTTTACATTAATATTTGGAAAGCACTTAGAACAGATCCTGGAACATAATGCTAGTTATCATCATCATCATCATCATCATCCCTTGGAAATCTTGTGTTGACAGGTACATAAAGTTTAAGTAAAAGTGTTTTTTTCTCCTCAGCATATTCTGCATCACCATTTTGTAATGTAGCGGGCAATATGAAACTCTTTGCTGTTCATTCATTTCAGTCATGTCTGATTCTTTGTGACCCCATTTAGGGTTTTCTTGGCAAACTACTACTAGAATGGTTTGTCCTTTTCTTCTCAAGCTCATTTTATAGGAAACTGAGGCAGACAGACTTAAGTGACTTGCCCAGAGTCACACAGCCAAGAAGTGTCTGAGGCCAGATTTAAATGCATGAAGATTTGAACTAGGAAGATGACTTCAGGCCTAGTGCTTTATCCTTTGTGTTATTGAGCTTCCTCTATTATGGAACTAGTTTGATCTTATACTTAAAAGTGATGTTTTGAACATTGGTTCATTTGAACATTTGTGGTACAGTAGAAATAATATTGGACTGTGATCCATAATGGTGAGTATCCATGGTATGTTGAAGGAGGAGAGCCAATTTTGGTGTTAGGCCTTTGTTTGAATCCCAGCTTTAACACTTAATAGTTGTGAGCTTGGCTTCTATCTCTGGGCCCTAGTTATCATCGATAAAATCAGAAGCTTCTGTTAGGTGATCCTCTGTACTCATTCTAACTATTTTGTTTTATAAGTGATATCATTGTGTGTAATCAACTAGTATTTATTGAGTCCACTATGTCAGTCAGTCCATCAGTAAATCTTTATTAAGTGTTTATTAATTTTCCAGGCACTGTTCTATGTGCCAGAAATACAAAGAAAGGTAAAAGTCAGTTTCTATCCTGAAAGAGCATAGAGTTTAATAAGGGAGACAACAGACAGACAACTCTGTATAAGAGATAGTCAGGATACAGTGGAGATAAGAGGCAGAGGAAAAGAACTAATACCCAGGGGGATTAAGAGAAGCTTCATGCAGAAGGTGGGACTTTTGTAGGTATTTGAAGAGATCCAGAGAAGCCTATAGGTGGGAATGAGGAGGGAGAGGGCTTGTTTATTGTTAAATGCACATTAGAGGCTAAGCACAGCACTAAGTGCTCCAAGAGATGTTTGTAAACATGGGAGCACCATCCTTCTCCCACCTCTTGTGTATGGTCAGAAGATCAGAGTTGGACAATGATAAGGGTGGAAATATGTATACATATATTTGATTTGTCAAATATTTTAACATAATAAACATGTAGTGGACTTCCTTCCATCTAGGGGAGGGGGTGGGGATTAGGGGGGAAAATTTGCAACAGAAAGCTTTGTAAGGGTCAGTGTTGAAGAATTACCCATACATATGGTTTGTTTTTTTTTTTTTTTGCTTTTTGCTGAGGCAATTGGGGTTAAGTGACTTGCCCAGGGTCACACAGCTAGGTAATGTTAAGTGTCTGAGGTCAGATTTGAACTCAGGTTTTCCTGACTTCAGGGCGGTGCTCTATCCACTGTGCCACCTAGCTGCCCATACATATGTTTTGCAAATTAAAAAAAAAAACTAATAAAAAATTATTTAAAAAAAAATCAGAGTTGGAGAGGACCTCCGGAGCTTCCTCCCCTGGCGAGGGTTCAGGGGAAAACCTTTATTTCAGTGTAATTGGTTTCTGTGGTAATCCTAGGTGCTTTATTTTGTAATTGAAAAAACGTCCAGGGAAGGGGTCCAGAGGTCCCTAGGTGCCAGTGAGTTACAGGGCTGTCTGCTCTGCTTGTGGGACTGGCGGATGAGGGACAGTCTCTTCCCACAGTCACCCAGGTGGCCACGGCAGGTGTTGTGCAGTCCCCAGAGGTCGGCCAGATAGCAAGATGCCGACACCATTCCCCCCATCCTAGGTGTCAGTAGTCACCTTGCCCGCTGGAGCTCTTTGAGGACTCTGCAAGAGAGTGAGCTGGAGCCCGTGGCGAACATGTGCCCATCAGAGCATCTATCTGGAGGGCCTTGGGCCTCTTTGAAAATACAGGATGAACAGTGATGAGGTCCGTGGGGCTGATAAAGTCAGCCCAGTATGCTTCAGGCCGGCCTTGTACATGGTCAAGAACAGTTCTGTCACAATGCTGGCAGGTGATTATCTGGTTTTGGTCTGGAAGTCTTACAGTAAAGGGGAGCTCATTCCTTGTAATGTCTATCTGTTACACCTTGTGGCAATAATAATTATTAGGAAAATTTTTAAATACACCTAGCTTCATTCCACACTCTCTTTGTGGCTTCTGCCCAGTCTTTTATTTTACCATTTGAGGATAAATAAATCTTGATTCCTCTTCTACATGAAAACCCATCAAATACAAGATTGCTATCATGAAAAGTGCATGTTCCTTTATTCTCTCAATTTATGATTTATTTGTTATTTTGTTGATTCATATTTAGCTTTCAATTTATGCAGATACCCCTTACCCTGATTTTTTTTCATAAAAATGCTTATATTGTTCTATCTTAGCCATCCTGTACTTTGGAAGTTTTGGGCACCATCTTTTAGGAATTACATCAATAAGATAAGTGTCCAGAAAAGAATGATCAGAAGAGTCAGAGATGTTAGCTTAGGGATATCTAGCCTGGGAAAGAAAACTTGGGGAAAAATGTAAGTATTTGAAGGACCATCATATGGAATTGAACTAGATTTGTTCTTCTCGGCCCCAGAATACATAACTAGAGAAATGGATTGAGAATTATCATTAGGAAAAGCTTCGAACTAAAAAACTGTAGAATTGGCTGAAATGATAGGTAGTAGGTTCCTTCATCTTTTAAGAGTTCAGGAAGAAGCTGGATCACTCACTGCTTGTTGGAGATGTAGAAGGGACTTTCAATCGTAGATGGGTTTGATTAGGATGGCCTTTGAGGTTCTTTCTGTTTCTCAGATTTTGTAATTATGATTTTTTAGATGTGTTAGGTAGAACTTTGCATATTCTATTTAAATGACATATTTGATTAAATTGACATCATAGGCTGATATCTTTTTGATATCTATTGATATCTTCAGATTCTGTCTCTGTCATTTGTCATATAAACTGTCTTTTTTCAGCTTCATATCACCTATACATTTGACAGGCACATTTTTCAAAACTTTATCCAAGTCACAACCATCAGAGTTAAGGACAGTCCTTTGAATACTCTACCATCACTGATTATTCTTTGAGTCAAGTTGTCTAAGCCAATTCTGAACCCATTTATAATCTGTGTCTTTTCTTCATATTGTTTTTTTAATGTTTTTTTTTAATTTTAAGCTTTTTATTTGTATAACATATGCATGGGTAGTTCCCCAACCTTGATCTTTACAAAGCTTTCCAATACAAATTTTACCCCCAGTCCCCTCCCCTCCCCTAGATGGCAGGAAGTCCACTACATGTTAATAATGTTGAAATGCTTGAGAAGTTATGCAAGAAAAATCCTATCTACAAGAAAAAAAAAAAGAATCAGAGAAAGGCAACACAATGCAAGCAAATGTCAATAGAGATCATGAAAATGTTACGTTGTGGTCCATATTTCATGTCCCTCTTTCTGGGTGTATATGGTTTTCTTCAGTGAACAACTGGAACTGGTTTGAGACAATTCTTTATTGCAGAGAGCCATGTCCATCAGAATTGATCATCATGTAATACTGTTGTTGCTGTGCATGATGATCTCCTGGTTCTACTCGTTTCACTCAGCATCAGTTCATGCAAGTCCCTCCAGGCCTTTCTGAAATCGTCCTGCTGGTCGTTTCTTACAGAGCAATAATATTCCATAACATTCATATACCATAATTTATTCAGCCACTCTCCAATTGATGGGCATCCCTTCAGTTTCCAGTTTCTAGACACTACAAAAAGGGCTGCCACAAACATTCTTGCACATGTGGGTCCCTTTCCCTCCTCTAAGATCTCTTTGGTATATAGGCCCAGTAGAAACACTGCTGGGTCAAAGGGTATGCACAGTTTGACAACTTTTTGAGCATAGCTCCAAATTGCTCTCCAGAATGGTTGGATCCGTTCACAGTTCCACCAACAATGTATTAGTGTCCCAGCCCTCCCACATCCCCTCCAACATTCATCGTTATCTTTTCCTGTCATTTTAGCCAATCTGACAGGTGTGTAGTGGTATCTCAGAGTTGTCTTAATTTGCATTTCTCTGATCAATAGTGATTTGGAGCAACTTTTCATATGACTAGAGATGGTTTTAATTTCATCATCTGAAAATTGTCTGTTCATATCCCTTGACCACTTATCTATTGAAGAGTGGCTTGAATTCTTATATAAATGAGACAATTCTCTATATATTTTAGAAATGAGGCCTTTATCAGAGCCATTAAATGTAAAGATGATTTCCCAATTAGATGCTTCCCTCCTAATCTTGTCTGCATTTGTTTTGTTTGTACAGAAACTTTTTAACTTAATATAGTCAAAATTATCCATCTGGTGTTCAATTAGGAGTTCCAAGTCTTCTTTGGACATAAATTTGTTCCATCTCTACAGGTCTGAGAGATAAACTATATTACGTTCCTCTAACTTGCTTACAAAGTCCCTCTTTATATCTAGATCATGAACCCATTTAGATCTTATCTTGGTATGTGGTGTTAGGTATGGGTCAAGCCCTAATTTCTTCCACACTAGTTTCCAATTTTCCCAGCAGTTTTTGCCAAATAGAGAGTATTTATCCCAAAAGCTGTGTTCTTTGGGTTTATCGAACACTAGATTGTTAAGGTTAATGCCTAGGTTGTCCTGATAACCTATCCTGTGCCACTGATTGACTGCTCTATTTCTTATCCAGTACCAAATGGTTTTGATGACCGCTGCTTTATA
>JAJPUD010023055.1:353-17871 GCA_023553655.1 Myrmecobius fasciatus | reverse complement strand
GAAGTGGATAGCAGACTGGATTAAAAACCAGAATACCACAATATGTTGTCTACAAGAAACACATCTAAAACATAGTCACACATATAGGATGAAGATAAACGGCTGGAGCAGAAAATATTATGCTTCAGGTGAACAAAAAAAAGCAGGGGTAGCAATCCTTATCTCAGATCAAGTAAAAGCCAAGATAGATCTAATCAAAAGAAATACGGAAGGAAACTATATTTTATTAAAGGGTACCATAGATAATGTAGCAATATCTATACTAAATATATACGCACCAAGTGCAATGACATCCAAATTCCCAGCGGAGAAATTAAGAGACATGCAAGAAGAAATAGACACCAAACGATACCAGAGGGGGATCTCAACCTTACTCTCTCAGAATTAGATAAATCAAACTACAAAATAAACAAGAAAGAAACTAAGGAGATAAACCAATTGTTAGAAAAGTTAGGTATGATAGATCTAAGGAGAAAGTTGAATGGAGACAGTAGGGAGTTTACTTTTTTCTCAGCAGTCCATGGAACCTATACAAAAATTGACCATGTGTCAGGGCATAAAAACCTCAAAATCAAATGCAGAAAGGCAGAAATAGTAAATGCATCCTTTTCAGATCATGATGCAATAAAAATCCCATGCCATATAAGGCCAGGAGAAAATAAACCAAAAGTTAATTGGAAATTAAATATTCTAATCCTGAAGAATGAATGGGTGAAAGAGCAAATTATAGACACAATCAATAATTTCATCCAGGAGAATGACAATAAGGAGACAACATACCAAAATTTGTGGGATACGGCCAAAGCGGTTATAAGGGGCAATTTTATATCTCTAGATGCTTACTTGCATAAAATAGAGAAAGAAAAGATCAACGAATTGGGCTTATTATTAAAAAAAACCTAGAAAAAGATCAAATTAAAAAGCCTCAATTAAATACCAAATTGGAAATTCTAAAAGTAAAAGGAGAAATTAATAAAATTGAAAATAAGAAAACTATTGAATTAATAAATAAAACTAAGAGTTGGTTCTATGAAAAAACTAATAAAATAGATAAGCCTTTAGTTAATTTGATAAGAAAAAGGAAAGAGGAAAATCAAATTGTTAGTCTCAAGAATGATAAGGGAGAACTTTCCTCCAATGAAGAGGAAATTAGAGCAAAAATTAGGAGTTACTTTGCCCAACTTTATGCCAGTAAGTTTGATAATCTAAATGAAATGGAGGAATATCTACAAAAAATATAGATTGCCCAGGTTAACAGAAGAGGATATAAATTATTTAAATAGCCCCATATCAGAAAAAGAAATAGAACAAGCTATTAACCAACTCCCTAAGAAAAAATCTCCAGGGCCAGATGGATTTACATGTGAATTCTATCAAACATTCAAAGAACAATTAATTCCAATACTACACAAACTATTTGAGAAAATAGGGACAGAAGGTATACTGCCAGAATCCTTCTATGAGACCGATATGGTGCTGATAGCTAAACCAGGCAGGGCGAAAACAGAGAAAGAAAACTATAGACCCATTTCCCTAATGAATATTGATGCAAAAATTTTAAATAAGATATTAGCAATGAGATTACAGAAAGTCATCCCCAGGATAGTACAGTATGACCACGTAGGATTTATCCCAGGGATGCAGGGCTGGGTCAATATTAGGAAAACAATCACCATAATTAATTATATTAATAAGCAAATTAACAAAAACCATATGATTATCTCCATAGATGCAGAGAAAGCCTTTGATAAAATCCAACACCCTTTCCTATTAGAAGCACTAGAGAGTATAGGAATAAATGGGCTTTTCTTTAAAATGATCAGTAGCATCTATTTAAAACCATCAGCAAGCATCATATGTAATGGAGACAAACTAAAACCATTCTGAATCAGATCAGGAGTGAAACAAGGCTGCCCACTGTCACTATTACTATTTAATATTGTATTAGATATGTTAGCTTTAGCAGGAAGAGAAGAAAAAGAGATAAAAGGAATCAGAGTAGGTAATGAAGAAACCAAATTATCACTTTTTGCAGATGACATGATGGTATACTTAGAGAACCCTAGAGACTCAACTAAAAAACTACTAGAAACAATTCACAACTTTAGCAAACTTGCAGGATTCAAAATTAATCCACATAAATCATCAGCATTTTTATATATTACCAACAAAGTTCAGCAGCAAGAGATACAAAAAGAAATTCCATTCCAAATAGCAGATGATAGGATAAAATATTTGAGAATCTATCTGCCAAGGAAAAGTCAGAAACTATACGAACTAAATTACAAAACACTTTCCACACAAATAAACTCAGACCTAATCAATTGGAAAAACATTAAGTGCTCATGTGTAGGCAGAGCGAACATAATAAAAATGACAATACTACCCAAACTAATCTACTTATTTAGCGCCATACCAATCAAACTCCCAAGAAATTATTTTACAGATCTAGAAAAAAATAGTAGCAAAGTTCATTTGGAAGAAGAAAAGCTCAAGGATTTCAAGGGGATTAATGAAAAAATAGGCTGATGAAGGTGGCCTTGCTGTACCAGATCTAAAACTATATTATAAAGCAGCACTCATCAAAATCGTTTGGCACTGGCTAAGAAATAGGGCAGTCGATCAGTGGCACAGGATAGGATATCAGGATTATCTAGGCAATAACTTTAACAATCTACTATTCGAGAAACCCAAAGACCCCAGCTTTTGGGATAAATACTCACTATTCGGCAAAAACTGCTAAAATTGGAAACTAGTGTGGAAGAAATTAGGGCTTGACCCATACCTAACACCACATACCAAGGTAAGTTCTAAATGGGTTCATGATCTAGATATAAAGAGGGACTTTGTAAGCAAGTTAGAGGAATGTAATATAGTTTATCTCTCAGACTTGTGGAGATGGAATAAGTTTATGTCCAAAGAAGACCTGGAACTCCTAATTGAACACAAGATGGATAATTTTGATTATATTAAGTTAAAAAGTTTCTGTACAAACAAAACAAATGCAGACAAGATTAGGAGGGAAGTATCAAATTGGGAAATCATCTTTACATTTAATGGTTCTGATAAAGGCCTCATTTCTAAAATATATAGAGAATTGTCTCATATATATAAAAATTCAAGCCACTCTTCAATAGATAAGTGGTCAAGGGATATGAATAGACAGTTTTCAGATGATGAAATTTAAACCATCTCTAGTCATATGAAAAGTTGCTCCAAATCACTAGTGATCAGAGAAATGCAAATTAAGACAACTCTGAGGTACCACTACACACCTGTCAGATTGGCTAAAATGACAGGAAAAGATAAAGATGAATGTTGGAGGGGATGTGGGAAAACTGGGACACTAATACATTGTTGGTGGAACTGTGAATGGATCCAATCATTCTTTTGAGCAATTTGGAGCTATGCTCAAAAAGTTGTCCAACTGTGCATACCCTTTGACCCAGCAGTGTTTCTACTGGGCCTATATCCCAAAGAGATCTTTGAGGAGGGAAAGGGACCCACCTGTGCAATAATGTTTGTGGCAGCCCTTTTTGTAATGGCTAGAAACTGGAAACTGAAGGGATGCCCATCAATTGGAGAGTGGCTGAATAAATTATGGTATATGAATATTATGGAATATTATTGCTCTGTAAGAAACGACCAGCAGGACGATTTCAGAGAGGCCTGGAGGGACTTGCATGAACTGATGCTGAGTGAAACGAGCAGAACCAGAAGATCATCATACACAGCAACAACAGTATTACATGATGATCAATTCTGATGGACATGACTCTCTGCAACAAAGAATTGTCTCAAACCAGCTCTAATTGTTCACTGAAGAAAACCATATACACCCAGAGAGAGGGAAATGAAATATGGACCACAACATAACATTTTCATGATCTCTATTGACATTTGCTTGCATTGTGTTGCCTTTCTCTGATTCTTTTTTTTTCTTGTAGATAGGATGTTTCTTGCATAACTTCTCAAGCATTTCAACATTATTAACATGTAGTGGACTTCCTGCCATCTAGGGGAGGGGAGGTGACTGGGGGTAAAATTTGTAATGGAAAGCTTTGTAAAGATCATTGTTGGGGAACTACCCATACATATGGTTATACAAATAAAAAGCTTTAATAAAAAAATATATAAATATATCTACAAACCACTCTATGTAGAAATAAAGACATTTACATAATTATTAAATAATGAATTGCTTTTAGGCTGATCAGTCAAAATAATAAAAATGACAATACCACTTAAAAAAAAGTTTCTGTACCAACAAAGCAAATGCAGACAAGATTAGAAGGGAGGAAATAAACTAGGAAAACATTTTTAGTTTCACATGCTTTGATAAAGGCCTCATTTCTAAAATATATAGATCATTGACTCAAATTTATAAGAATTCAAGCCATTTTGCAATTGATAAATAGTCAAAAAATATGAGCAGACAATTTTCAGATGAAGAAATTGAAACTATTTCTGGTCATATGAAAAGGTGCTCCAAATCTCTATTGATCAGAGAAATGTAATTTAAGACAACTCTGAGACACCACTATATGCCTCTCAGATTGGCTAAGATGACAAGAAAAGTAAATGCTGAATGTTGGAGGGGATGTGGGAAAAGTGGGACACTGATACATTGTTGATGGAACTGTGAATGAATCCAACCATTCTGGAGAGCAATCTGGAACTATGATCAAAGAGTTATCAGGCTGTGCATACCCTTTGTTCTGGCAGTGTTTCTACTGGGCCTATATCCCAAAGAGATCTTAAAGGAGGGAAAGGGACCCACATGTGCAAAAATGTTTATGGCAGCCCTTTTTGTAATGAGAAGAAACTCACAACTGAATGGATGCCCGTCAGTTGGAGAATGGCTGAATAAATTATGGTATATGAATGTTATGAAATATTATTGTCGTATAATAAACGACCAATGAGATGATTTCAGAGAGTCCTGGAAAGAACTACTGATGCTCAGTGAAATGAACAGAACCAGGAAATCATTATACATGGCAACAAGACTATATGATGATCAATTCTGATGGACATGGTTCCTTTCAACAATGAGGTGATTCAAACTAGTTCCTATTATTCAGTGAAGATAGTCATATGCATCCAGAGAGAGGCCTGTGGAAACTGAGTGTGGGAACTGAGTGTGGACTACAATATATCATTTTAATGATTTCTGTGAATGCTTGCTTGCATTTTGTTCTCCTTCTTAGATTGTTTTTTTTTTCTTTTCTTTTTCTACATGTGATTTTTCTTGTAGAGCAAGATAACTGGATAGGTATGTATACATATATTGTATTTGTCATATATATTTTAACATATTTAACATGTATTAAATTACCTGTCATCTAGGGGTAGGAATGGGGGAGGGAGGGGAAAATTTGGAACAGAAAATAAATTTTGCAAAGGTCAATGTGGAAAAATTACTCATATGTTCTGTAACTAAAAAGCTTTAATAAAAAAAGGAAACTAGTATAGCAGAAACTAGGCATTCACCGACACCTAACACCATATACCAAGATAAGATCAAAATGGATCCAAGATTTGACATGAAGAGTAATATTATAAGCAAATTAGAAGAACATAAGATAGTTCACCTCTTAGATCTATGGAGAAGGAAGGTTTCTGTGATCAAAGAAGAAATGGAATTCATTATTGAACACAAAATATATAATTTTTGTTACATTAAGTTGAAAATTTTTGTACAAACAAAGCTAATGCAGGCAAGATTAGAAGGAGACAATAAATTGCAAAAATATTTTTACATTTAAGGATTCTGATAAAGGCCTGATTATATAATATATCAACCACTATTGGTCAGAGAAATTCAAATTAAGAGAACTTGAGATACCAATACACACTTCTCATATTGGCTAAAATGACATAAAAAGATAATGATGAAATTTGGGGGGGGATGTGGGAAAACTGGGACACTGATACATTGTTGGTGTAATTGTCAACAGATCCAGCCATTCTGGAGAGCAATTTGGAAATATCTCAAAAAGTTATCAAACTGTGCATATCCTTTGAGCCATCAGTGTTTCTATTGGGCTTATATTCCAAAGACATCTTAAAGAAGGGGAAGGAAATCATATGTGCAAAAAATGTTTACATTCAGTGCCTATGAATCTCTTTCTGGATGCAGATGGAATTTTCTTTTTCTTTTTTTTTTAAATTTTATTTACATAACATATGTGTGGGTAATTCTTCAACATTAACCCTTACATAGCTTTCTGTTACAAATTTTCCCCCCCAACTCCCAAACCCTCCCCTAGATGGCAGGATATCCACTACATGTTAATTATGTTAAAATACTTGGCAAATCGAATATATGTATACATATTTCCAAACTTATCATTGTTGTGCAAGAAAAATCATATCTAGACAAAAGACATATCAGATAATGGAAACACAATGTACGCAAACATCAATCAAGAGTATGAGAATGTTATATTGTGGTCCACATTTCACATCCCTCTCTCTGAGAGTATATGGCTATCTTCAGTGAACAATTGGACATGGTTTGAAACATTTCATTGTTGAAGAGAGCCATGTCCATCAAAATTGATAGTCATATAGTATTGTTGCCCTATGTAATGATCTCCTGGTTCTGCTCATTTCATTCAGCATCACTTCGTGCAAAGTCTCTCCAGGCCTCCCTGAAATCGTCCTGCTAGTCATTTCTTACAGAACAATAATATTTCATTATATTCATATACCATAATTTATCCAGCCATTCTCCAATTGAAGATCCAATCTATTCAGTTTCCAGTTTCTAGCCACTACAAAAAGGGCTGCAACAAACATTCTTGTACATGTGGGACCCTTTCCTTCCATTATGATTTCTTTGGGATATAGGCCCAATAGAAATGCTGCTGGGTCAAAGGGTATGCACAGTTTGATAACTTTTTGAGCATAGTTCCAAAATGCTCTCCAGAATGGCTGGAAACATTCACAGCTCCACCAACAATGCATCAGTGTCCCAGCCCTCCCACATCCCCTCCAACATTCATCATTAACTTTTCCTGTCATTTTAGCCAATCTGACAGGTGTGTAGTGGTACCTCAGAGGTGTCTTGATTTGCATTTCTCTGATCAATAGTGATTTGGAGCACCTTTTCATATGACTATAAATAGTTTTAATTTCATCCTCTGAAAATTGTCTGTTCATATCCTTTGGCCATTTATCGATTGCAGAATGGCTTGAATTTTTATACATATGAGACAATTCTCTATATATTTTAGAAATGAGGCCTTTATCAGAACCCTTAAATATAAAGATGATTTCCCAATTTATTGCTTCCCTCCTAATCTTGACTGCATTGGTTTTGTTTGTACAAAAACTTTTTAACTTAATATAGTCAAAGTTATCTATCTGGTTTTCAACTAAGAGTTCCAGTTCTTCTTTGGACATAAATTTATTCCATCTCCATAGGTCTGAGAGGTAAACTATATTATGTTTCTCTAATTTACTTATAATATCACTCTTTATATCCAGATCATGAACCAATTTAGATCTTATCTTGGTATGTGGTGTTAGATATGGGTCAAGCCCTATTTTCTTCCACACTAGTTTCCAATTTTCCCAGCAGTTTTTGTCAGATAGTGAGTACTTATCCCAGAAGCTGGAGTCTTTGCTGTTATCAAAGACTATATTGCTATAGTTATTGCCTAGTTTGTATTGTGATTCTATCCTATGCCACTGATCAACTACTCTATTTCTTAGCCAGTACCAAATGGTTTTGATGACCGCTGCAGTATCATATGATATGATATGTAATGGAGTCAAACTAGAACCATTCCCAATAAGATCAGGAGTACAGAAACTTTTTAACTTCATATAGTCAAAAGTACCTATTTTGTAATTAATGTTGATCTCTACTTCTTTGGTCACTAATTCTTCCTCCTCTACAGATCTGAGAGGTAAACCATCCTCAATGTTCTTCTAATTTGTTTATAATATGCCTAGATCATGAATCCATTTTGACCTTATCTTGGTATACATTGTTATGTGTGGGCCAATGCCTAGTTTCTTCCATACTAGTTTCCAATTTTCCTAGCAGTTTTTGTCAAATAATGAGTTTTTATCCCAAATTCTGGGGTCTTTGGTTTTATCAAACACTGGATTACTATAGTCATTGACTATTTTGTCCTGTGAACCTAACCTATTCCACTGATCAACTACTCTGTTTCTTAACCAGTACCAAATGGTTTTGATGACCTCTGCTTTATAATATAGTTTTAGATCTGGTACAGGTAGGTCACCCTCATTTGCTTTTTTTTTTTCTATTAATTCCCTTGAAATTATTGACCTTTTGTTCTTCCAGATGAATTTTGTTGTTATTTTTTCTAGGTCAGTAAAAGAATTTCTTGGGAGTTTGATTGGTATAGCACCACATACATAGATTAGTTGAGGTAGTATTGCCATCTTTATTATATTCACTCGACCAATCCAAGAGCACTTGATATTTTTCCAATTGTTTAGATCTGACTTTATTTGTGTGGACAGTGTTTTGTAATTTTGCTCATATAGATCCTGACTTTCCCTTGGCAGATATATTCCCAAATATTTCAAACTATCCACAGTTATTTTAAATGGAATTTCTCTTTGTATCTCTTGCTGTTGGATTTTGTTCGTGATGTATAAAAATGCTGATGATTTATGTGGATTTATTTTGTATCCTGCAACTTTGCTAATGTGAATTAATTCTAATAGTTTTTTAGTTTATTCTCTATGGCATGCTCTCTTACTTATGGATATTGTTTAACTAATCTGTTCTTTTTAATAATAACTTTTTTATTTTCAAAATATATATAAAGAAAATTTTTAACATTCACCCTTGAAAAACTTGTGTTATAGATTTTTCTCCCTCCTTTCCACCCACCCCTATTCTAGAAAGGAACATATATATTCAATATATATTAAGCATGTGTAATTCTTCAATACATATTTCCACCTTAATCATGCTGCACAAGAAAAATCAGATCAAAAAAGGAAAAAATGAAAAAGAAAACAAAAAGCAAGAAAATAACAACAGCAGCAATAACAACAGCAAAAAGTGAAACTATTATATTGTTATACACTTTCAGTCCCCACAGTCCTCTTTCTGGATGCAGGATCCTTCCATCCATCACAAGACTATCAAAATTGGCAAGAATACCTCATTGTTGAATAGAACCATGTCCATCAGATTTGATCATTCTATATTCCTATTGCTCTCTAAAATGCTCTTTTGTTTCTACTCACTTCCCTCAGCATCAGTTCATATAAGTCTTCCTGAGCCTTTCTAAAATCAGCCTGTT
Source organism: Myrmecobius fasciatus (assembly GCA_023553655.1). Lineage (NCBI taxonomy): Eukaryota > Metazoa > Chordata > Mammalia > Dasyuromorphia > Myrmecobiidae > Myrmecobius > Myrmecobius fasciatus. The sequence goes on along the minus strand of JAJPUD010023055.1, from coordinate 8,572 downwards.
GATCATTTTTTATAAAACAATAATATTCTATAACATTGGTATACCATAACTTATTTAATTATTCCCTAACTGATGTGCATCCACTCAGTTTTCAGTTGTTTGCACTATAAAAAAGGCTACCAACATCTTTTCCACATGTAGGTCCTTTTTCCTTTCTTATGATCTTTTTGGCATATAGGTTCAATAAAGACACTGCTGACTCTTTGACAGCTCTTTGGACATAGTTCCAATTTCTCTCCAGAATGGTTGGATCAATTCACTACTCCACCAACAATGTATTAGTGTTTCAGTTTCCCACATCTTCCTCAACATTCATCATTATCTTTTATTGTCATTACAACTAATCTGAGAGGTATGTAATGGTACTTCAAAATTGCCTTAATTTACATTATTCTGATCAATAGTGATTTATAGCATTTTTTTCCTTATTACCAGAAATGGTTTCAATTTCTTCAACAGAAAATTATATGTTCATATCCTTTGACCATTTAGCAATTGGAAAATGGCTTGAATTCTTATAAATTTGAGTCAATTCTCTATGTAGTTTAGAATTAAACCTTTATTAGAAGCCATGGATGTTTCCCAGTTTTGTGTTTCCCTTCTAATTTTGACTGCATTGCTTTTGTTTGTACAAAACTTTTTAATGTAATATAATCAAAATTATCCATTTTCCATTTCATAATTCACTATAGTTTTTTCTCTGGCCATAAATTCCTTTCTTCTTCACAGAACTAAGAGGTAGACTCTTCTAATTTGCTTATAGTATCACTCCTTATGTCTACATCATGAACCTATTTTGACCTTATCTTGATATAGGGTATTGGATTGTGGGTATCCATTTTGTTCAATTTTCTTCAAAGATCTAACATATCTAGCTTTTCTAAAATTCTAATGACCTTCTTAAGTTTTTCTTGTTCACTTTGTGATTAATATATCTGATCCTGATAGAGCAACCACTATTGCAATTTTGCTGTCTATTTTTTCTTGCATTTCTCTTAACTTCTCTAGGAATTTGCATAGTATATGACTTGGTGTATATATGTTTATTATTGATATTTCTTCATTATCTATAATACTTTTTAGGAAAATGTAGTTTGCTTCCTCATCTCTTTAAATGAAATCTTTTGTTGGTTTTATCTGAGATTAGGATTGCTACCCCGCTTTTAATATTTTTTTTTCTTCAGTTGAAGCATAATGCATTCTGCTTCAGCCTTTTATCTTTACTCTGTATGTATTATTATCTTTAAAATGTGCTTTTCGTAAACCACATATTGCAGGATTCTTTAATCCAATCTGGTATTTGCTTCTGTTTTATGGGAGAGTTCATCCTATTCATATTCATTTAAAATTACTAACTCTGTGTTTCCTACCATCTTATGTTCCCCAAGTTATACTTTTCTTTTTCTTTTATTCCTTTCCCTACTCACCAGTGTTTTGCTTCTGATCACCATCTCCTTCAATCAGTCTTCTCTTTTTACAACCCTTCCCCCTCTTATCACTTTCCTTAGCCTCCCATTTCATTTCCTCTTTCCCCTCCTACTTCCTTATAGTGTGAGACAAGTTTCTCTATCAACCTGTTTGTTTGATATTCTATCTTTGAGCCAAATCTGGTGAGACATAAGTTCAAACAATGCTCATCCCCCTCCTTTCTTTCCCTCAATTGTAATTGTCTTTTTTGCCTCTTGCTGTATTGCAATTTACACCATATTTTACCTCCCCTTTCTTTTTTTCCCAGTGTAATCCCTTTTCTACCCCAATTTCCTTTTTAGATCATTATAATAAAGTAAAATTCTACCTCAACATTCTAAGTATCTCCTTAACAAAAATACAATTCTTAAAAGCTAAACATATTATTTTCACATATAAGGCTATACTTTTTTTGAATGCAGAAAAGATATATTTTACATTCTTGCAAGAATGGGTGCCCAGTTGGGTACACACCATGGGGTGCAAAGTTTTTAACCTTTAAAAAAGTTTTTTTTTCTTTCATGGGAGCCATTTTTAGGGTAATAATAAGAAGATGAACTTGCATTTTCCTAGATTGTGGGAGAAGCCTTTTAAAACTACATGGCAATATTCTGAACTAAACCTTTAAGGAAGAAAACATTTCAACAAGTCCAGGTGTGGGAGTATGGCATAAATAAATCTTCACAGCCAGGAGACAATTAGATCTTGTTGAAGGGTATATTGGAATTCATTTCAAATGGAATTTTGAGTGTTTAATGGAAAGTATATTGAAATAACACCATATTGGGAGGCTGGAACCAAGTTGTGAATGATCTTAAATTCAAAGTTGAGGATTTTTAATTTTATTCTATTAATAGGATATCTTAGAAGTTGTTGTTGTTGTTGTTGTTTTCTAGTGGACTGCGCTATAGATCAATGTATCTGGAAGATTAGTGATATCTGTAATAGTTGGACTTGAGAAGAAAGAGCAGCGTACGTTGATTAATTAAAAAAATTTAAAAGCTTATAATGTCATATAGCTAAAACTTATTTTTGTAAATATAAAGAAGAAAGGATATATGGAAGAGATATGTAGTTAGAATTAATAGGATTTGGCACATGATTAAATATGTGGAGTAATGAAAAAAATAACAACTAGTAACATGGATGCACCATCACTAAAAAATAGAAAAGTTAGGGCCATTAATAGAAAAATGTTCAATTTATTTTTGTTTACAAGGGAAATAAGTGGTCTGGTAGATAGGATAATGGACCTGGAGTCAGAAAAAAAATCTGGATACAGATTGTGACTTAGACATTTAATAGCTTTGTGACCTTGAGTTGTTTCCTTCAGTTTCTGCATTTGTAAAATGATAACATCTGTCTCTCAAGATTGTTGTCATAATCAAATGATATAATATTTGTAAACCACTTTGCAAATATTAAAATAGTATACAATATTGTTGTTATTTCTTTTAATGTTAAAGCTAAATTGTGAAAGGGCATTTAAGTAATTTAAAATGTAGTTTTGTTTTATATGAAATTTATACAATGTATGTATTAATGAATATATATAATATATATGTCTATATATGTATATATTTGTGTATATGCATATAAGTACTGCAAAGTGTTGTTTTGTGTGGAATACATGACTTACTTTTGGTTGATTGAATATATGTTAAATCTTTAAATTAATTTATTAATTGACTTATCTAAATTTGGAAGGTGAGGATAATCATCTTGCAAATATGATAATCACTAATTGCCTTTTTATCTATTCAGGAATTATGAGTAATTAGAAATTATTCACATTTTATAATAAAAACTCACTTTTCCCTCAGGAAATATAACATATAGAACTTGTGGGAAGTTAAGGAATTTTATAGATATTATATAGGCTTTTTTGAGAAATAAGTACTCCTAGTTCAAAAAGCAGTACCTTTTTTGCTACATTAATATATGTATTTACATTGGAATTGCATGACATAGAACCCAAATCTGAATTTCATTCCTGGATTTATTGTAGCTATTTCTGCCCAAAGTTGATTAACAACTTTGTGGGTGGAGGGAGAAATATTGCTGCCTATAATGATCTTATGCCTCAAGGTGGTTTAGAAATATAGAATCTTTGGATTCATTACCAAAAACACAAAGAAAAGATAATGCACAGAATTTCCTTGAGTGGTCACACAACAAATGAAAATTCTCTTCTTTTCTTTTTATTTTCTTCCTCCCTCACCTCACATGAATACCAGGGAGTGTAGCAGAGGAAGATATTTTGGGGATATAATGTATCAAGCATAATGGAAAGAGGAAATATAAATCATTTGATTTAATATCCCACAATTTGGTCAAGGAGGAAGGATAAGTCCATGGTCTAATTCTTCTTACAGATTTGGCACTATTGAGGACAGGTGCATTGGTTTAGCCATATTATGATTTTCTTTGGCATTATGTAGATTAATAATAGATCTCAAGGAATAAAGAAATGAATGAGAATCAAGGCTTATTAAGAATTTTACCTTGTTAAAAACAAACAAGCAAACAAACAAATCTTTTGCACACCAAATGTATTTTCATCCATTTAAATGATTTAGGGCATAATTATTCTAATTTTAATTTAGAAATACTTTGATTTTAGTATCAAAATTATGTGAGTTACGGAGATTTCCATCTTTAATACTTTATTGTGTTTCTGTTTGAAGGAGCTATTGCTCATATCTCTCATCCCAGACTGCCTCCTTGTTTTGGCACTCCATGAATTTAAAATAAAAAAGTTCCCCACATTAGACTTCAAATCTGGTGAAGTTTTTTTTCATGTTATTTAATTTGATAGATATTTCATGGGCCCTAGTATGTAGTAAATCTGGATTTTTGGGAAAAAGTTAAAATGAAATAACATGAGCATGTGCATTTTATCAGAGTTAAACAAATTGTGGCTGTAAACATTCTGTCGCCAGCTAAATTGCAGGTTCCTTTAAGGTCCTTGTCTGTTTTTAATGTTTCTATATTTTAAAAAATGAAAAGAAAATTAAAAAAAAAATGGGACAAATTTTCATTGAACCAGCAGAAGGGGAGTTGGAGAAGTAGAAGAGGACTGCACTGTGGAGAAAAACAAAACAAAACAAAATACTTCAGAGAGATTGAATGCTTGATGTCATCATTTATCCCATTGATTAAAAGCAAGTTCCTTCCTTCCCCACTCTTTTACTCCCTCCTACCATTACTCCACAAGCCACTAACCACAGTTATTTCATAGAGTCTGTCTTTGCCCTATTTTATACATAAAAATTCAATTGTTTTGGTGCAGTTTCTGTTTGAAAAAATGTCTTTCTTAATTGTATGCAAGAGTATGCTACCATAAGAAAAAGCTCTTTTTCTTATCCCCCTAACTGGCATAATTTTCCTTACCCCAATATATAATAATATTCAAAAAACTTGTAATATCCTAACTCTAGTCATAGTGGCTTAGTAGAGTTATGGATTGGAAGTTTGGAACAGAGGAACTAACTAGCTATGCAGCAGTGATTGTAAGTTTCTTTCCTTTACTACATATGAGTTTCCTTTTATGTAATAGATGATCCCTAATTTCCTCTCTTAATTCAAATTAGGGATGTGCTAGAAAAATCTGGCACAGACTCAAGACAAATGATTGTAAAATTTTGACTTTGACTTTCAGAAATAAATACTACAAATCAGATCTTGATTATTATTATGTTGATTGTTAAACCTGAGAAAGTGACAGAGAAAATGTGAATACAAAATTTACTTTAAAGTGTGTAATGCACATCCAAAAGAAAAACTTTTTTAAACCTGTATCATGATACTCCTTAAGACTAAAACCAGTACAATGAATTTGGAAAGATAAGAAAAAAGAAAATACAACTACTGGATCTATGTCCAAGAGAGATTACAAAAAAGGGAAAAAAAGCCCTATACATGGAAAATTATTTATAGCAGGTCTTTTTTCTGGTGGCAAAGAATTGGAAACTGAGAAGATGCTTGTTAGTTAGGGAATGACTTAACATGTTCTGGTATATGAATATGAAAGAATACATTTGTAGTTCACAAAATGGTGATCAAAATGCTTTCATAAAAATTCAGAAAGACTTATATGAAATGGTTCAAATGGAAATTAAGAACCAGGAAAATATTGTACGGTGTCAGTAACATTGTTTAATGATAAAATGTGAAGGGCCTAGATATTTTTTTCTTCTTCTTTTACTGTGGTATTTTTTTATATATAGTTCTTTTCTGGTTATATTTACATATTTTAAATACACATCTTTATAAATCATGTTAGGAGAGAAAAATCAGAACAAAAGAAAAAAACAAACAAAAGAAAAAGAAAAAAGTGAACATAGTATGTGTTGATTTAGATTAATTCTTCAGTTCTTTTTCTTAATGCAGATGGCATTTTCTGTCCAAAGTTTATTGAGACTTTTTTGGATCACTGAACTTCTGAGAAGAAACCAGCTTTCACAGTTGATCATCACACATCCTTGATGTCACTTTGTACAATGTATTCCTAATTCTAATTGTTACACTTAGCATCAGTTCATGTAAATCTTTCCAGGCCTTTCTAAAATCAGTTTGTTCATCATTTCTTTTTTGTAATAATTATATTTCATTACTTTCATATATCATAATTTATTAAGTCATTCCTCAATTGATGTGACCTAGCTATATTCAACAATATAAAGATCAACAATTCCTAAGGATTAATTGTGAAAAATACTGATTAATGTACAAAGGAAGAACTGGTAGAGCCTGCTGATAGAAGCATACTATTTTTTATCTTTGTTTTTCATGGGTTTTTTGGTCTGTTTTATTTTACAATATAACTAATATGAAAATATATGTTGAAAGACTACATATATAACCTATTTTTTATTGCTTAAAGCAGGGAGTGCAGGAAAGAAGAGAATTTAGTTCATTTTTAAAATGAAAAATGTTTTATATACAGTGGAAAAAGGAAATGTATCAAATATCTGAGAAACATTATTTTGTTGTTAGCTAGCCCCTATCTATGTGCAATTAATAATTCTCTCATTATTTAAACCTGCCATTATGTGAGCACAAAGAATTTTATAGCTGTGCTTATATAGTCCCTGGGTTTGTCTTGAAAGATATACTAGCAGGTATTTTATAATATCTGAAATAATTTTAAATGGAAGTTCTATTGCTACCTCTCTTTGCTGAGTTTGTTGCTAGCATATATAAGTGCTGATAATTTATATGAGTTAATTTCATATTCTACAACTTTGCCAAAGTTGTTAACTGTTTCAGCTAGCATTTTACTTGATTCTCTAGGATTCTCTGAGTTTTACTGGTGAATAAATTCATCTTTATTGATAGAATAACTATGCATTTTTCTCCATTCTATTTTCTTCTATTTATCTTTTTCTGTCTCTTTTAATTTTGCTCCTCCTCTAAAGTTTATTTGTTAACTGACCATTCCCTTCCTTTATCCATACTCTTTTATGACCTCCCTGTTCCTTTATCCCCTTCTCTTCACACTTAACTATTAGCTAGTATAGATATCTTTGTTTTTTTTTCTTTAATGGCTTTATTTTTAAAATTTATTTACTGCAGTAAATACAAAATAATTAAAAAAACAATAAAAAGAAAGGAAAATTAAAAAAAAAAAACAAGAACATTGTCTTGCCTAGCAGAATATCAGTGAGAATTCAAAATATATAACAATAAATTTCCATTTTTGGGATCTTTTTGAATTGTCCCCAGAAGGACCTCTGTTCTTCCCAAAGTTTTCTTGCTTTTTCAACAGTCTGTGTTTACCTTGAGGTGCAAATTTGTTCTATTTTTTGAGGAAATCTTGATAGCTTGAAATTTACTGACCTATTCCACCATATTTCCAGAATACTCCCAATTAGTATAGATCTGTATACCCAATTGAATGTGTAAATATATATCTTCTCTCTTCGAAAGAATATACATGAATCTGAGGTTCAAGCATTGTTTGATTCCCCATCATTTTTTCTTCTATGCAATTTTCTTTCCATACTCTTTTATGTGAGATAATATACCACATTTTTCCTCTCCTGTCATTCTTCTCCCAGTGCATTTATCTTTCTCTCCATTCAGTTTTTTTTTTACATTATGTCATCATAATTGATTCACTGCAGTATTGTTTGTATAGATAAAATTCTAATGATAAATTCTTAGAAATGACATCCTTAAATCTTCCCATATAAAAATGTAATATTTTAGTTCATTTTGATTTCTCTTTTGTTTACATTTTTATGCTTCTCTCGAGTCTTGAATTTGAAAATCAAATTTTCTGCAAGATGTGCAGACACGACTCTGTGAGCTCCTCTGATCTTCCCTCAAACCAAGAATAAATTAAGCCTCTGAACTGATTCTGGAGTGAAAGCTCCCTCAAATACTTGGAGTAAAACACATTTCCATCAAAAATTACCTTGGAAGAACTCCAGAGCAGGTCTGTTTCAGATGGGCAGGGGATGGAGTTGCTTGCCACTCTTAGGAGGCAGTGCATAGCCGGGGCTGGGACGGAGTGTGGTGAATTCTAAGCACCTGGGAAGTCCCTGAGAAATTCTTGGGCCAATTTGCTCTGCTTGTGGGCAGGTGCGTTGGCAGATCTGCCTTTGGTAAAGGGTGAATTGAGAGCAGCTGAGTGCTCAGACCTGGCCCGACCAGCCCTGCACCAGAAGTCAACTATGTGAACTTCTCCAGGGCAAATTGAAGCAGCTGTGGGTCTCCTGCTTTAATCAGACCTCAAGCTCTGAAAA
>JAJPUD010023054.1:0-20519 GCA_023553655.1 Myrmecobius fasciatus | reverse complement strand
GAACCATTCCCAATAAGATCAGGGGTGAAACAAGGTTGCCCACTATCACCATTACTATTCAATATTGTTTTAGAAATGATAGTATTGGCAAAAAGAGAAGAAAAGGAGATTAAAGGAATTAAAGTAGGTAATGAAGAAACCAAATTATCACTCTTTGCAGATGTTATGATTATATACTTAGAGAACTGTAGAGAATCAACTAAAAAACTATCAGAAATAATTCTCAACTTTAGCAAAGTTGCAAGATACAAAATAAATGCACATGAATCATCATCATTTTTATACATCATAACAAAATCCAACAGCACGAGATACAAAGAGAAATTCTATTTAAAATAAGTGTTGATAGGATAACTTTCAAGGGGAAGTTAGGAACTATATAAATAAAACTACAAAACACTTTCCATATAAATAAAGTCATATCTAAACAATTGGAAACATATCAAATGCTCTTGGATAGGTCAAGCAAATATAATAAAGATAACAATACTATCCAAATTAATTTACTTTAGTGCTATACCAATTAAACTCCCAAGAAATTATTTCACTGACCAGAAAAAATAACAAGAAAATTTATCTGGAAGAAAAAAAAGGTCAAGAATTTCGAGGGAATTAATGAAAAAAAAGCAAATTAAGGTGCCCCAGCTGTACCAGATCTAAAACTATATTATAAAGCAGCGGTCATCAAAATCATTTGATGCTGGCTAAGAAACAGAATAGTTGATCAGTGGAATAGTTTAGGATCACAGGACAAAATAGTCAATGACTATAGTAATCTAGTGTTTGATAAACCCAAAGACCCCAGCTTTTGGGATAAGAACTCCTATTTGACAAAAACTTCTGGGAAAATTGGAAACTAGTTTGGCAGAAACTAGGCATTGACCCACACCTGACAGCATATACCAAGATAAGGTCAAAATGGTTTCATGATCTAGACATTAAGAATGCTAATATAAACAAATTAGAAGAACATAGGATACTTTACTTCTTAGCTCTGTGGAGGAGGAAGGAATATGTTGCTAAAGAACTAGAGATCATTATTGATCACAAAATAGATGATTTTGATTATATTAAGTTAAAAAGGTTTTTTACAAACAAAAATAATGCAGAGAAGATTAGAAGGGAAGCAATAAACTGGGAAAACATTTTTACATTCAAATGTTCTGATAAAGGCCCAATTTCTAGAACATATAGAGAATTAACTCAACATTATAAGAATTCAAGTCATTCTCCAATTGATGTGGTCAAAGAATATGAACAGACAATTTTCAGTTGAAGAAATTAAAACTATTTCTCATCATATGAAAAGGTGTTCCAAATCACTATTGATCAGAGAAATGCAAATTAAGACAACTCTGAGGTACCACTACACACCTGTCAGATTGGCTAAGATGACAGACAGTAAAAGATAATGACGAATGTTGGAGGGGATGTGGTGATACATTATTGGTGGAACTGTGAATGGATCCAACCATTCTGGAGAGCAATTTGGAACTATGCTCAGAATATTATCAAACTGTGCATACCCTTTGACCCAGCATTGTTTCTACTGGGTTTATATATTGCAAAGAGATTTTAAAGGAGGGAAAGGGACCCACATGTGCAAAAACGTTTGTGGTGGCTTTTTATAGTGGCTAGAAACTGGAAACTGAATGGATGCCCATTAATTGGAGAATGGCTGAATAAATTATGGTATATGTTATGGAATATTATTATTCTGTAAGAAATGACCAGCAGGATGATTTCAGAGAGGCCTGGAGAGACTTGCATGAACTGATGCTAAATGAAATGAGCAGAACTAGGATATCATTATACATGGCAACAAGAGTATAAGATGAAATGAGCAGAATGAGGAGATCATTATACACGGCAGCAACAAGATCATACAATGATCAATTCTGATGTATGTGGCTCTCTTCAATACTGAGATGATTTAAACCAATTCCAATTGTTCAGTGATGAAGAAAGCCAGATACACCCAGAGAGAGACCTGTGGGAACTGAGTGTGGAGCACAACAGCATTTTCACGCTTTCTGTTGACATTTGGTTACATTTTGTTTGCCTTCTTAGCTTTTTTTTTTTAATAATTCTTTTTTTTTCTTTGCTTAGGCAGTTGGGGTTAAGTGACTTGCCCAAGGCCACACAGCTAGGAAGCATTAAGTGTCTTGAAACCAGAATTGAACTCAGGTCTTCCTGACTTCAGGGCTAGTGCTCTATCCACTGTGCCACTTAGTTGCTCCTTCAGGTTTTTTTTTTCTTTGTAGATGCAATTTTTCTTGTGCAGCAAGATAATTGTAATAAATATGTATGCATATATTGGATTTATCATATATTTAACATGTATTGGCCTATTTGCTATCTAGGGGAAGTGGTGAGGGGAAGGAAGGAAAAATTTGGAACAAAGTTTTGCAAAGGTCAATGTTGAAAAATGACCCATGCATATTTTTTTTAAATAAGAAGCTTTAACAAAAAAGGAATAAATTGCCTTTAAAAGAAATACTTAAATGCTAATTAAGAGGTGGTGGGAAACACAAGGGGAATGTTCATCCAAGATAATTGAACACCTGCAGCTTTTTAGCTATAGCTCAACTTGTTATTGCAAGTTGCCATTGTTATTGCAAAGTCCCAAGTCTGAAGTCACAATTAGGGCATATGTCAAAGCGACATCACTATGAGAAGTCCTCACTCAGTTTATCCCATACAACCCTCCTCTTTATTTATTAACCTTTGAAGACCTGTCCTTTTTCTGTACTAAAGTCCATCCTTGTCTAATTGAATTTCCGTGTCCAGGTTGCTCAATCTTTATCATCCTGACTAGTACTATCTAATACCTTTGTGATAAGCTGTACCACAATGAGGAGGCAGACAGGGAGTAGTATGACTCCATTTAAAGCTATCAGCAGGAACCAAAGTATGTGTTTCCACCAGCTACTTCCAGACTAAGACCACCAAGAGGTAAATGGTGAGTACCAGGTCTGGAATGAGACATGAGTCAATTTTCTGTTGTTTTGGATAACTTTCTTCACTAACTGCCCATTATTATCAGTCAATCAATAGTCTAATACCAATCTATACTAGAGTACTACTTCTCTAGTCTGAGTAACCTGGTCTGCTAACAAATCCAGTATTTTTGTGGTTGGGTCGACCATGATCTGGAGTCTGATGAGTCTATTCATACCAATTGTGGTTCTGTACCCTCAACTTTCATCCAGGGACCATCTATCATCCCAATAATTTGTGTACCTAGTAATTGGAGTAGATAACCTTTCACAAATAAAAATGCTTATCATAAAAGTCACCATCAACAAAAATTCCAAAAGAAACAGAAAGTTATATGCATCTAGCAACAGATAGATAACTAGGCCAAAAACTCATTTACTTATTTAGGATATAACAACCACATATTTTCAGAAGGAAACTGCAAAATCTTACATACTTGCATTGTGCTCATAGCTTCTACTAAACACTTGCCCTGAATATAGAAATTTGATATAAGCAGGGACATGATTATAATAAAAAACTGATCCTTCAGATCTCAGCCTGAGAGCATATACCTGACAGGATAAAGCATCCTTAGTTAATTATATGTAATAACAATTCCACTTTATAACCAGACTCAGGAATAATCAGATACATTTTTTTCAAAGGAACACGACTGGGAAATTGAGTCAGAAGAATCTGACCTTAAACTGAGGCCAGGGTTGTCTTCTCAGTTCTTTCCCAGATACTAACCTCCACCTGTAACAATTCAGGATGACATTTCTCTGAGCAGCTTGTGGCATGTTCCTTTCAGATGGTGGATTACTGGTTTGATAATCCATCAGACAGTCAAATCTGAACTCAAAACTCCAAATATTATCAGCTATAGTCCCAAGAGATTTTATCTCAAATAGCAAGTCTCATTAATCAAAGCTTCAAATAAATTTAACTCTTAAGGATCACATATTCTAAATAAGTATTGACTATACTCTTATATTGACAACAGTTAAGAGATTCTTCCTTGAAAGTTCACAGCTTATCTTCATATCTAAGTAGATGGGTTTTAAAATTCAACTTTATGCAAATCATTTTACTATAAGATGCTCAATAATTAATCTATATCAAATCATGTTCAGTTAACAACCACGTTCAAAGGGACAAAGACATAGACCACTGTAATCAGAATTTCCTTAAATAATGGGAAAAGCTTTAAAACAACTAAATACAAACAATTAAAACTCATAGAATATATTGTCCTAATTTCACATTAAATAACCCTATCACACATTGTTGGTGGAGTTGTGAATGGATCCAACCATTCTGGAGAACAATCTGAAACTATGCTCAAAAAGTTATGAAACTGTGCATACCCTTTGACCCAGCAGTGTTTCTATTGGGCTCATATCCCAAAGAGATCTTAAAGGAAGGAAAGGGCCCCACATGTGCAAGAATGTTTGTGGTTGCCCTTTTTGTAGTGGCTAGAAACTGGAAACTGAATGGATGCCCATCAATTGGAGAATGGCTGAATAAATTATGGTATATGAATGTTATGGAATATTATTGTTCTATAAGAAACGACCAGCAGGATGATTTCAGAGAGGCCTGGAGAGACTTGCATGAACTGATGCTGAGTGAAATGAGCAGAGGCAGGAGATCATTATACACGGCAACAACAATACTATATGATGATCAATTCTGATGGATGTGGCTCTCTTCAATGGTGAGATGTTTCAGGCCAGTTCCAGTTGTTCAATGATGAAGAAGGCCATATACACCCAAAGAGAGGCCTATGGGATCTGAGTGTGGACCACAGCATAGCATTTTCATGCTTTCTATTGATGTTTGCTTGCATTATGTTTTCTTTCTCAGTTTTTTTCTTATACATCCAATTTTTCTTGTACAGCAAGATAACTGTATAAATATATATACACACGTTCAATTTGACAAGTATTTTCACATAATTAACCTGTATTAGACTTCCTGCCATCTAGGGGAGGGAGTGGAGGAAAGGAGGGAAAAATTTGTAACAGAAAGCTTTGCAAGGGTCAATGATGAAAAATTACCCATGCATATGTTTTGCAAATAAAAAGTTTCAATAATTAAAAAGAACCCTATCAGAATTAACATCAACAATTTTTTCATTCTAAAAATATTAATTCAACTTTCTCCAATTGAAGAATCCCTATAAACTTTTCTGGAAATATAAATAACAGGTACAATACAAACATTCCCACCTCCCACCAAAACATTCCTAATTCAAAAGTCAATTTTAGAGTTTATAAATTGTCCTCAACAGTTCATTCTTGAGGTTTCTCCACAGGTCCTAGTCTCAGTCAACTGTAACATCTGGTAAGGTCCTTCCTACTCTGCTTCTTTCAGGACTTAATAAGCATCCACTCTCCTGAAACTGCAAACTCCAAAGGTGCTGTCTGGGTCAGCAATCCTTGCTTGCCAAAAGGAATGAGAACACTGCCAGCATATAATTTATTTAAAATTTATCCTTTATTTCAAAAGAGGATCTTTCCCCTTTTCCTCCCAACTGAAATAAACCAATGTCATATGGAAAAAATCCCAGATCACTTCTGGGGACAGTTCTAATTCTTTAACAAAGCAATAGACAAACATTTGGTCCAAGACAATTTAGTCTCTAACATCAATTTAGTAATCCATTTATTAAGAATCTGATTCATTCTTTCCACTTTCCCTAATAAGAGTAGATGCCCAGGTATATGGAATTGCCATTCAATTTGCAATTCCTCCCCATTATTTCTTATAAAACCTTAGAAGTGAAATATGTTCCTTTATCAGAATCACTGGTCTCTACCAATGCTTACTTAGGTACAATTTGTTCCATATTATTCCATCAACCTTTCTTAAATCAGCAGGGCCCCAGGGAAAACTTCAAGTCATCTCCACTAGTGTCATTTCATTAAAACCTAACTTGAATATTTTGGACCCAACCTCCCACCCTCAGGAAGGACACTTCCTCAATACCTTCTTATATATCTTTACACATATTACACACCTTTCAGATACAATTTGTTCTACAATTACATATATCACTGTATATCAAATTTTCTTGTTTTTACTTCTTTGTTAAAGACAGAAAGCAAGAAAAACTTTGAGATTCAGAATATCGGTAATATCTAAAAAACTTTGGACCAAATTTCAAAAAATTTATACCAGTAGAGCTGCATAGCTCATATAATTTATTTATTTATTTACAAATTACCCAATATACAATTTAGAAAGCAACATAGTAGATTAAATATATTTCATCTAATTAGGAGATACAAATTTGTGACTACTTTAGGTAAGTTACCAGAGAACCAAAATTTTTGCCTTAAAATAAAATCGAATACAGATTTAAATGTCTAGTAACAATACTTCAATATTAATGCACACAAATTTCTATAATTTTATACCACAATAAACAAGTTCACAATTTTAGCAAGTGCTTGTTAATAGTAATTGTCTCATACAATTTCAGAATCAGAATTCTAATTTAAACACACACAGCCCCCATTTTTTCCCTTTTTTTTTCTTAAATCTTTTATTTACAAAACATATTCATGGGTAATTTTTCAACACTGACCCTTGCAAAACCTTGTGCTCTAAATTTTCCCCTCCTTCCCCTCACCCCCTCCCTAGATGGTATAGATCCATTACATGTTAAATATGTTAAAATATATGTAAAATCCAATACATGTATGCATATTTATACAATTATCTTGCTACACAAGAAAAGTCAGATCAAGAAGGAAAAAAACTGAGAAAGAAAACAAAATGCAAGAAAACAACAACAGAAAGAGTGAAAATGCTATGTTGTGGTCCACACTTAGTTTCCACAATCCTCTCTCTGGGTGTAGATGGCTTTCTTCATCACTGAACAATTGGAATTGGTTTAAATCATCTCAGTATTGAAGGGAGCCACATACATCAGAATTGATCATTGTATGATCTTCTTGCTGCCGTGTATAATGATCTCCTCATTCTGCTCATTTCATTTAGCATGAGTTCATGCAAGTCTCACCAGGCCTCTCTAAAATCACCTTGCTAGTCATTTCTTATAGAACAATAATATCCCATAACATTTATATACCATAACTTATTCAGTCATTCTCCAAGGAATGGGTATCCACTCAGTTTCTAGCTTCTTAGCACTACAAAAAGGGCTGCCACAAACATTTTTGTACATGTGGGTCCCTTTCCTTTCTTTAAGATCTCTTGGGATACAAGCCCATTAGAAACACTGCTAGGTCAAAGAGTATGCACAATTAGATAACTTTTTCAGGATAGTTCCAAATTGCTCTCCAGAATGGCTGGATCCATTCACAATTCCACAAACAATGTATCAGTGTCCCAGTTTTCCCACATCCCCTGTCATCTTAGCCAATCTGAGAAGTGTGTAGTAGTATCTCAGTCTTAATTTGCATTTCCCTGATCAATAGTGATTTAGAGCACCTTCTCAGATAACTAGAAATGGCTTAAATTTCTTCATCTGAAAATTATTTGTTTATATCCTTTGACCATTTATCAGTTGGAGAATGTCTTGAATTGTTATAAATTTGAGTTAATTCTCTATATATTTTAGAAATGAAGGTTTTATCAGAATCCTTAAATGTAAAAATATTTTCCCAATTTATTGCTTCCTTTCTAATCTTGTCTGCATTAGTTTTGTTAGTACACAAACTTTTTAACTTAATATAATCAAAATTATATATTTGGTGCTCAATAATGAGTTTTTCTTTGGTCATAAACTCCTTCCTTCTCCAAAGATCTGAGAAGTAAATTATCCTATGTTCTTCTAATTTGCTTATAATATCACTGTCTAAATCACTGATACAATTTCGACCTTATCTTGTTATATAGTGTTGGTATGGGTCAATGCCTAATTTTTGCCACATTAGTTTCCAATTTTCCCAGCAGTTTTTTTATTAAAGCTTTTTATTCCTATAAAATAATTTTTGGGTAGTTCCCCAGCATTGATATTTACAAAGCTTTCCATTACAACTTATATTCCCAGTCCCATCCCCTCCCCTAGATGGCAGGAAGTCCACTACATGTTAATAATGTTGAAATACTTGACAAGTTGTGCAAGAAAAATCTTATCTACAAGAAAAAAAAAAAGAAAATCAGAGAAAGGCAACACAATGCAAGCAAACATCAATAGAGATCATGAAAATGTTACGTTGTGGTCCATATTTCATATCCCTCTCTCTGGGTGTATATGGTTTTCTTCAGTGAACAATTGGAACTGGTTTGAGACAATTCTAAGTTGCAGAGAGCCATGTCCATCAAAATTGATCATCATGTAATACTGTTGTTGCTATGTATGATGATCTCCTGGTTCTGCTCATTTCACTCAGCATCAGTTCATACAAGTCTCTCTAGGCCTCTCTGAAATCGTCCTGCTGGTCATTTCTTACAGAACAATAATATTCCATAACATTCATATACCATAATTTATTCAGCCACTCTCGAATTGACGGGTATCCATTCAGTTTCCAGTTTCTAGCCACTACAAAAAGGGCTGCCACAAACATTCTTGCACATGTGGGTCCCTTTCCCTCCTTTAAAATCTCTTTGGGATATAGGCCCAGTAGAAACACTGCTGGCTCAAAGGGTATGCACACTTTGACAACTTTTTGAGCATAGCTCCAAATTGCTCTCCAGAATGGTTGGGGTTTGATAACTTTTTGAGCATAGCTCCAAATTGCTCTCCAGAATGGTTGGATCCATTCACAGTTCCACAAACAATGTATTAGTATCCCAGAGGCTGGGGTCTTTGGGTTTATCAAACACTAAATTGTTAAAGTTATTGTCTAGAGTGTCCTGATAACCTATCCTATGCCACTGATCGACTGCTCTATTTCTTAGTCAGTACCAAATGGTTTTGATGACCGCTGCTTTATAATATAATTTTAGATCTGGTAGAGCAAGGCCACCTTCATCTGCCTTTTTTTTCCCCATTAATTCCATTGAAAACCTTGACCTTTTGTTCTTCCAAATGAACTTTGCTACTGTTTTTTCTAGATCTGTAAAATAATTTCTTGGGAGTTTGGTATGGCACGAAATAAGTAGATTAGTTTGGGTAGTATTGTCATTTTTATTATATTTGCTCTGCCTACCCATGAGCACTTAATGTTTTTCCACTTGATTAGATATGGTTTATTTGTGTGGAAAGTGTTTTGTAGTTTAGTTCGTATAGTTTCTGACTTTTCTTTGGCAGATAGATTCCCAAATATTTTGTCCTATCATCTGTTATTTTTTAATGGAATTTCTTTTTGTATCTCTTGCTGCTGAATTTTGTTAGTAATATATAAAAATGCTCATGATTTATGTGGATTAATTTTGAATCCTTCCACTTTGCGAAAATTGTGAATTGTTTCTAGTAGTTTTTTTTTCATTCAAAAAACATTTATTAAGTGACTGCTGTGTCAGAAACTATGTTAGCTATTTTTTTTTAGTTTGTTTTGCTTTTTATTAAAGCTTTTAATTTGTATAACATGTGTATCGGTAGTTCCCCAGCATTGATCTTTACAAAGCTTTCCATTACATATTTTACCCCCAGTCCCCTCCCCTCCCCTAGATGTCAGGTAGTCCACTACATGTTAATAATGTTGAAATACTTGACAAGATATGCAAGAAAAATCCTATCTACAAGAAAAAAAAGAAAATCAGAGAAAGGCAACACAATGCAAGCAAACCTCAATAGAGATCATGAAAATGTTATGTTGTGGTCCATCTTTCATATCCCTCTCTCTGGGTGTATATGGTTTTCTTCAGTGAACAATTGGAACTGGTTTGAGACAATTCTTTGTGGCAGAGAACTATGTCCATCAGAATTGATCATCATGTAATACTGTTGTTGCTGTGTATGATGATCTCCTGGTTCTGCTCGTTTCACTCAGCATCAGTTCATGCAAGTCTCTCCAGGCCTCTCTGAAATCATCCTGCTGGTCGTTTCTTACAGAACAATAATATTCCATAACATTCATATACCATAATTTATTCAGCCACTCTCCAATTGATGGGCATCCCTTCAGTTTCCAGTTTCTAGCCACTACAAAAAGTGCTGCCACAAACATTCTTGCACAGGTGGGTCCCTTTCCCTCCTCTAAGATCTCTTTGGGATATAGGCCCAGTAGAAACACTGCTGGCTCAAAGGGTATGCACAGTTTGACAACTTTTTGAGCATAGCTCCAAATTGCTCTCCAGAATGGTTGGATCCATTCACAGTTCCACCAACAATGTATTAGTGTCCCAGTTTTCCCACATCCCCTCCAACATTCATTGTTACCTTTTCCTGTCATTTTAGCTAATCTGACAGGTTTGTAGTGGTACCTCAGAGTTGTCTTAATTTGCATTTCTCTGATCAATAGTGATTTGGAACAACTTTTCATATGACTAGAGATGGTTTTAATTTCATCATCTGAAACTTGTCTGTTCATATCCCTTAACCACTTATCTATTGAAGAGTGGCTTGAATTCTTATATATATGAGACAATTCTCTATAAATTTTAGAAATGATGCCTTTATGAGAATCATTAAATGTAAAGATGATTTCCCAATTTGATGCTTCCCTCCTAATCTTGTCTGCATTTGTTTTATTTGTACAGAAAATTTTAAATTAATATAATCAAAATTATCCATCTGGTGTTCAATTAGGAGTTCCAGGTCTTCTTTGGACATAAATTTATTCCATCTCCACAGGTCTGAGAGATAAACTATATTACATTCCTCTAACTTGCTTACAAAGTCCCTCTTTATATCTAAATCATGAACGCATTTAGATCTTATCTTGGTATGTGGTGTTAGGTATAGGTCAAGCCCTAATTTCTTGCACAGTAGTTTCCAAATTTCCCAGCAGTTTTTGCCCAATAGTGAGTACTTATCCCAAAAGCTGGGGTCTTTGGGTTTATCGAACCCTAGATTGTTAAGGTCATTGCCTAGATTGTCCTGATAACCTATCCTGTGCCACTGATCGACTGCTCTATTTCTTAGCCAGTACCAAACGGTTTTGATGACCGCTGCTTTATAATATAGTTTTAGATCTGGTACATCAAGGCCACCTTCATCTGCCTTTGTTTTCATTAATCCCCTTGAAATCCTTGACCTTTTGTTCTTCCAAATGAACTTTGCTACTATTTTTTCTAGATCTGTCAAATAATTTCTTGGGAGATTGATTGGTATGGCACTAAATAAGCAGATTAGTTTGGGCAGTATTGTCATTTTTATTATGTTCGCTCTGCCTACCCATGAGCACTTAATATTTTTCCAATTGATTAGGTCTGATTTTATTTGTATGGAAAGTGTTTTGTAGTTTATTTCATATAGTTTCTGACTTTTCCTTGGCAGATAGATTCCCAAATATTTTGTCATATCATCTGCTATTTGGAATGGAATTTCTTTTTGTATCACTTGCTGCTGAACTTTGTTGGTAATATATAAAAATGCTGATGATTTATGTGGATTTGTTTTGTATCCTGCAACTTATCTAAAGTTGTGAATTGTTTCTAGTAGTTTTTTAATTGAGTCTCTAGGGTTCTCTAAGTATACCATCATGTCATCTGCAAAGAGTGATAATTTGGTTTCTTCATTACCTACTTTAATTTCTTTAATCTCTTTTTCTTCTCTTATTGCTAAAGCTAACATTCCTGATACAATATTAAATAGTAATGGTGACAGTGGGCAGCCTTGTTTTACTCCTGATCTTATTGGGAATGGTTTTAGTTTGTCTCCATTACATATGATGCTTGCTGATGGTTTTAAATGGATGCTACTGATCATTTTAAGGAAAAGCCCATTTATTCCTATACTCTCTAGTGTTTTCAGTAGGATAAGGTGTTGGATTTTATTGAATGCTTTTTCTGCATCTATTGAGATAATCATATGGTTTTTGTTAGTTTGGTTATTAATATAATTAATTATGCTGATAGTTTTCCTAATATTGAACCAGCCCTGCATCCCTTGTATAAATCCTACTTGGTCATAGTGTACTATCCTGGGGATGACTTTCTGTAATCTCATTGCTAATATCTTATTTAAAATTTTTGCATCAATATTCATTAGGGAAATTGGTCTATAGTTTTCTTTCTCTGTTTTCACCCTACCTGGTTTAGCTATCAGCACCATATCTGTCTCATAGAAGGATTCTGGCAGTATACCTTCTGTCCCTATTTTCTCAAATAGTTTGTGTAGTATTGGAAATAATTGTTCTTTGAATGTTTGGTAGAATTCACATGTAAATCCATCTGACACTGGAGATTTTTTCTTAGGGAGTTGGTTAATAGATTGCTCTATTTCTTTTTCTGATATGGGGGTATTTCAATAATTTATATCCTCTTCTGTTAACCTGGGCCATCTATATTTTTGTAGATATTCCTCCATTTTATTTAGATTATCAAACTTACTGGCATAAAGTTGGGCAAAGTAACTCTTAATTATTGCTCTAATTTCCTGTTTATTGGAGGAAAGTTTTCCCTTATTATTCTTGAGACTAACAATTTGATTTTCCTCTCTCCTTTTTTTTTTTTATCAAATTAACTAAAGACTTATCTATTTTGTTGGTTTTTTCATAGAACTAACTCTTAGTTTTATTTATTAACTCAATAGTTTTCTTATTTTCAATTTTATTAATTTCTCCTTTTATTTTTAGAATTTCCAATTTGGTATTTAATTGAGGATTTTTAATTTGTTCTTTTTCTAGTTTTTTTTTAATAATAAGCCCAATTCGTTGATGTTTTCTTTTTCTATTTTATGCAAGTAAGCACGTAGAGATATAAAATTGCCTTTTATAACTGCTTTGGCCATATACCACAAATTTTGGTATGTTGTCTCATTATTGTCATTCTCCTGGATGAAATTATTGTTTATGTCTATGATTTGCTCTTTCACACATTCATTCTTCAGGATTAGATCATTTAATTTCCCCGCAGTTTTTGTCAAATAATGAGTTCTTCTCCAAAAGCAGAAGTCTTTGGCTTTCTCAAACACTAAGTTTCTATAGTTATTGATTATTTTGTTGTGTGAAAATATTTAATCTATGAACTATTCTGTTTCTTATCAGTACCAAATCATTTTGATGACCACTGCTTTCTAATATAGTTTTAGATCTGGTACAGATCTGGTACCTTCATTTGCTTTTTTTTTTTCATTAATTCCCTTGAAATTCTTGACCTTTTTTTCTTCCAGATGAATTTTGTTATTATTTTTTCTTGGGAGTTTGATTGGTATAGCACTAAATAAATAGATTAATTTAGGTATAATTGTCATTTTTGTTACATTTGCTCAGCCTACCAATGAACACATGATATTTTTCCAAGTGATTAGATCTGACTTTATTTGTGTAGAAAGTGTTTTGTAGTTTTGTTTATATAGTCCCTAACTTTCCCTTGTCAGATAGATTCCCAAATATTTTATCCTATTGACACATTCTATTTTTTTATTAATACTTTTTATTTGCAAAACATATGTATGGGTGATTCATAAACATTTACCCTTACAAAGATTTCTGTTACAAATTTTCCCCCCTACTCCCTACCCCTCCCCTAGATGGCATGATATCTACTACATGATAATTATGTTGGAATACTTATGAAATTCAATATACGTATAGTTCTTGCATCATTTTTTGTGCAGGAGAGATTCTATGTACAAGAAAGAATAATCCGATAAAGGAAATACAATGCAAGCAAACCTCAATAGAGAACATGAAAATGTTATGTTGTGGTCCACATTTTACATCCCTCGCTCTGGGTGTATATGGCTCTCTTCACCGAACAATTGGAACTGGTTTGAAGCATTTCATTGTTGAAGAGAGCCATGTCCATTAGAACTGATCCTCATATAGTATTGTTGTTGCTGTGAATAATGATCTCCTGGTTCTGCTCACTTCACTGAGCATCAGTTCATGCAAGTCTCTCCAGGCCTCCCTGAAATTGTCCTACTGGTCGTTTCTTATAGAACAATAATATTCCATGATATTCATATACCATATACTGGTCATTTCTTTCTTTTTTTTTAATTAAAGCTTTTTATTTGCATAACATATGTATGGGTAGTTCCCCAGCATTGATCTTTACAAAGCTTTCCTTTACAAATTTTACTCCCAGTCCCCTCCTCTCCCCTAGATGGCAGGAAGTCCACGACATGTTAATAATGTTGAAATACTTGACAAGTTATGCAAGAAAAATCTTATCTACAAGAAAAAAAAAGAAAATCAGAGAAAGGCAACACAATACAAGCAAATAATCAATAGAGATCATGAAAATGTTACGCTGTGGTCCATCTTTCATATCCCTCTCTCTGGGTATATATGGTTTTCTTCAGTGAACAATTGGAACTGGTTTGAGACAATTCTTTGTTGCAGAGAGCTATGTCCATCAGAATTGATGTTGTTGCTGTGTATGATGATCTCCTGGTTCTGCTCGTTTCACTCAGCATCAGTTCATGCAAGTCTCTCCAGGCCTCTCTGAAATCATCCTGCTGGTCGTTTCTTATAGAACAATAATATTCCATGATATTCATATACCATAATTTGTTATACCATAATTTATCAGCCACTCTCCAATTGATGGGTATCCATTCAGTTTCCAGTTTCTAGCCACTACAAAAAGAGCTGCCACAAACATTCTTGCACTCGACACTTATTCTAAATGTAATTTCTCTTTGCATCTGTTGTTGTTGGATGTTGTTAGTGATGTACAAAAATACTGGTGACTTATGTGGATTTATTTTGTATTCTACAAGTTTGCTAAAGTTTTGGATTGTTTCTAGTAGTTTTTAATTGATTCTCTAAGGTCCTCTAAGTATACCATCATATCTGCAAAGAGTGATAATTTGGTTTCCTCATGACCTGCTCTAATTCCTTTAATCTCTTTTTCTTCTCTTATTGCCAAAGCTAACATTTCTAATACAATATTAAGTAGTAATGGTGATAGAGGGAAACCTAATTTCACCCTTGATCTTATTGGGAATGGTAATAGTTTGTCCCCATTACATATGATGCTTGCTGGTGGTTTTAAATGGATGCCACTGATCATTTTAAAGAAAAGTCTATTTATTCCTTTACTTTCTAGTGTTTTTAATAGGAATGGGTGCTGAATTTTATCAAATGCTTTTTCTGCATCTATTGAGATAATCATATGATTTTTGTTATTTGGGGTATTGATATAGTCAATTATGCTAATAATTTTTCTAATATTGAACCAATCCTGCATCCAAATTGGTCATATTGAATTATCCTGGGAATGACTTTCGTTAATCTCTTCCCTAATATATTATTTGAGATTTTTCTATCAATATTCATTAGGGAAATTGGTCTATAATTTTCTTTCTGTTTTCATCCTACCTGGTTTAGCTATCAGCACAATATTTGTGTCATAAAAGGAATTTGATAGACTTCGTCTTTCCCTATTTTATCTTTTTTCTTTTTTTTAAAATTTTATTTTATTTGCAAAACATATGTACGAGGAATTTTTCAACATTAACCCTTACATAGCTTTCTATTACAGATTTTTTCCTCCCAACTCCCCACCCCTCCCCTAGATGGCAGGATATCCATTACGTGTTACTTATGTTAAAATATTTGGCAAATCGAATATATGTATACATATTTCCAAACTTATTGTTGTGCAAGAAAAATCGTATCTACACAGAAGACATATTAGATAAAGGAAACACAATGTAAGCAAACATCAATCAAAAGTATGAAAATGTTATGTTGTGGTCCGCATTTCACATCCCTCTCTCTGGGTGTATGTGGATTTATTTACTGAACAATTGGAAGTGGTTTGAAACATTTCATTGTTGAAGAGAGCCATGTCCATCAGAATTGATCATCATATAGTATTGTCGTTGCCATGTATAATGATCTCCTGGTTCTGCTCATTTCACTCAGCATCAGCTCATGCAAGTCTCTCCAGGCCTCTCTGAAATCATCTGGCTGGTCATTTCTTACAGAACAATAATATTCCATAATATTCATATACCATAATTTGTTCAGCCATTCTCCAATTGAAGGGCATCTATTCAATTTCCAGTTCCTAGCCACTACAAAAAGGGCTGCCACAAACATTCTTGCGCATGTGGGGCCTTTTCCTTCCTTTATGATTTCTTTGGGATATAAGCCCAATAGAAATACTGCTGGGTCAAAGGGTATGCACAGTTTGATAACTTTTTGAGCGTAGTTCCAAATTGCTCTCCAGAATGGCTGTATCCTTTCACAGCACCACCAACAATGTATCAGTGTCCCAGCCTTCCCACATCCCCTCCAACATTCATCATTAACTTTTCCTGTCATTTTAGCCAATCTGACAGGTGTGTAGTGGTACCTCAGGGTTGTCTTGATTTGCATTTCTCTGATCAATAGTGATTTGGAGCACCTTTTCATATGACTAGAAATAGTTTTAATTTCATCCTCTGAAAATTGTCTGTTCATAGCCTTTGAACATTTATCCGTTGGAGAATGGCTTGAATTTTTATAAATATGAGACAATTCTCTATATATTTTAGAGATGAGACCTTTATCAGAACCCTTAATTGTAAAGATGATTTCCCAATTTATTGCTTCCCTCCTAATCTTGACTGCATTGCTTTTGTTTGTACAAAAACTTTTTAGCTTAATATAGTCAAAGTTATCTATCTGGTTTTCAATTAGGAGATCAAGTTCTTCTTTGGAAATAAATTTATTCCATCTCTATAGGTCTGAGAGGTAAACTATATATTACGTTCCTCTAATTTACTTATAGTATCACTCTTTATATCCAGATCATGAACCCATTTAGATCTTATCTTGGTATGTGGTGTTAGATTTGGGTCTAGCCCTAATTTCTTCCACACTAGTTTCCAATTTTCCCAGCAGTTTTTCCCAAATAGTGAGTACTTATCTGAGAAGCTGGGGTTTTTGGGTTTATCAAAGACTAAATTGCTATAGTTATTGCCTAGTTTGTCTTGTGATTCTATCCTATTCCACTGATCAACTGCTCTATTTCTTAGCCAATACCAAATGGTTTTGATGACTGCTGCTTTGTAATATAGTTTTAGATCTGGTACAGCAAGTCCACCATCATCAGCCTTTTTTTTTTTATTAATTCTCTTGAAACTCTTGACCTTTTACTCTTCCCAATGAATTTTGCTACTATTTTTTCTAGATCTATAAGATAGTTTCTTGGGAGTTTGATTAGTATGGCAGTAAATAAGTAAATTAGTTTGGGTAGTATTGTCATTTTTATTATATTCACTCGCCCTACACATGAGCATTTTAAGTTTTTCCAATTGAGTAGGTCTGATTTTATTTGTGTGGAGAGTGTTTTGTAGTTTAGTTCATATAGTTCCTGACTTTCCCTTGGCAGATAAATTCCCAAATATTTTATACTATCAACAGTTATTTTGAATGGAATTTCTTTTTGTATCTCTTGCTGCTGAATTTTATTGGTAATATATAAAAATGCTGATGATTTATGTGGATTTATTTTGTATCCCGCAACTTTGTTAAAGTTGTGAATTGTTTCTAGTAGTTTTTTAGTTGAGTCTTTAGGGTTCTCTATGTATATCATCATGCCATCTGCAAAGAGTGATAATTTGGTTTCCTCATTACCTACTCTAATTCCTTTAATCTTTTTTTCTTCTCTTACTGCCAAAGCTACCATTTCTAAGACTATATTAAATAATAACGGTGACAGTGGACAGCCTTGTTTCCCTCCTGATCTTATTGGGAATGGTTCTAGTTTGACTCCATTACATATGATGCTTGCTGAAGGTTTTAAGTAGATACTACTAATCATTTTAAGGAAAAGCCCATTTATTCCTATACTCTCCAGTGTTTTTAATAGGAATGGGTGTTGGATTTTATGAAAGGCTTTTTCTGCATCTATTTAGATAATGATATGGTTTTTGTTAATTTGGCTATTAATATAATTGATTATGCTAATAGTTTTCCTAATATTGAACCAGCCCTGCATTCCTGGTATAAATCCTACTTGGTCATGGTGTATTATCCTGGGGATGACTTTCTGTAATTTCATTGCTAGAATTTTTTTTAAAATTTTTGCATCAATATTCATTTGAGAAATTGGTGTATAGTTTTCTTTCTCACTTTTCTCCCTATCTGGTTTAGCTATCAGCACCATATCTGTGTCATAGAAGGAGTTTGGTAGTACACCTTCTTTCCCTATTTTTTCAAATAGTTTATATATTATTGGGATTAATTGTTTTTTGAATATTTGTTAAAATTCACATGTGAATCCATCTGGCCCTGGATATTTTTTCTTAGGGAGTTGATTTATAGCTTGTTCTATTTCTTTTTCCAAAATAGGGTAATTTAAATAATTTATTTCCTCTTCTGTTAACCTTGGCAATCTATATTTTTGTAGATATTCCTGCATTTCATTTACATTATCAAATTTATTGGCATAAAGTTGGGCAAAGGAACTCCTAATTATTACTCTAATTTACTCTTCATTGGAGGAAAGTTCTCCCTTATCATTTTTGAGACTAACAATTTGATTTTTCTCTTTCCTTTTTCTAACCAAATTAACTAAAGGCTTATCTATTTTGTTGTTTTTTTCATAAAACCAACTCTTAGTTTTATTTATTAATTGAATGGTTTTCTTATTTTCAATTTTATTGATCTCCCCTTTAATTTTCAGAATTTACAGTTTGGTATCTAATTGAGGGTTTTTAATTTGGTCTTTTTCTAGCTTTTTTAATTGTAAGCCCAGTTCATTGATCTTCTCTTTCTCTTTTTTATGCAAGTAAGCATCTAGAGATTTTAAATTATGCCTTATAACCGCTTTAACCGTGTCCCACAAATTTTGGTATGTTTTCTCATTGTTGTCATTCTCCAGGATGAAATTTTCGATTGTGTCTATAATTTGCTCTTTCACCCATTCATTCTTCAGGATTAGATTATTTAATTTCCAATTAACTTGTAGTCTATTTTCTCCTGGCCTTATATTACATGTGAGTTTTATTGCATCATGATCTGAGCGGGATGCATTTACTATTTCTGCTTTTCTGAATTAGATTTTGAGGTTTTTATTCCCTAACACAGGATGAATTTTTGTATAAGTTCCACAAACCCCTGAGAAAAAAGTATACTCCCTTCTATCCCCATTCAATTTCCTCCAGAGATCTATCATACCTAATTTTTCTAGCCTTTTGTTTACCTCCCTAACTTCTTTCTTATTGATTTGGTGATTTGATTTATCTCATTCTGAGAGAGCAAGGTTGAGATCCCACACTAATGTAGTATTACTGTCTATTTGTCCTTGTATCTCTGCTAGTTTCTCCTCTAGGAATTTGGATGGT
Source organism: Myrmecobius fasciatus (assembly GCA_023553655.1). Classification (NCBI taxonomy): domain Eukaryota; kingdom Metazoa; phylum Chordata; class Mammalia; order Dasyuromorphia; family Myrmecobiidae; genus Myrmecobius; species Myrmecobius fasciatus. The sequence goes on along the minus strand of JAJPUD010023054.1, from coordinate 1,225 downwards.
ATACCAATTGGTGCATATATGTTTACTATTGTTACTGCTTCATTGTCTATGGTACCCTTTAGTAAAATATAGTTTCCTTCCTTATCTCTTTTAATTAGATCTATTTTTTTTTTACTTGATCCCAGATAAGGATTGCTACCCCGCCTTTCTTTGTTCACCTGAAGCATAGAAGATTCTGCTTCAGCCCTTTACCTTCACTCTGTATGTATCTCTATGTTTTAGATGTGTTTCTTGTAAACAACATATTGTAGGATTCTGGCTTTTAATCCAGTCTGCTACCCGCTTCCGTTTTGTGGGAGAGTTCATCCTATTCACATTCCCAGTTAAAATAAGTACATCTGTATTCCCTGCCATCTTATTTACCCAGTTATGATTTTTTCTTCCCTTTCCCCTCTCTCCCTTCCCCCCTACCCAGTACTTTGTTTTTGATGACCACCTCCCACCAATAGTCCTCCCCCTTTAGAGTGCCTCCCTCCTCTTTATACCTTTCCCCTAATCCTTCTATTAGTTTATCCCTTTCCTTTTCTCCTTTCCCTCCCACCTTCCCACAAGGAGGGTCAGGCCTTTCTTTGAATCCAAATGTGTCTGATATACTCTATTAGAGTCCAATCTAATGAGAGTAAGGTTTATACAATACTCATTGCCCTCCCTTCTTTCCCTCAATTATATTAGATCTTTTATGTCTCTTTATGAGATTTTGCATTATTTTACCTCCTTTATTTTTACTTTATTTTGCCTCCTTCCCCCTCCCCACCTTTTTTCATTTTTAGTATGGTATCCCTTCCACCTCTAATTTCTGTTCCATTTTTATCAAAGAAAAATCAAATTATATCCCCATTCTTTAAGGATACCTATAGTAGAAATATAGTTCTCAGGAGTTTTTCTTTTTCATTTTTTATGCTTCCCTTGAGTTCTGTATTTGGAGGTCAAATATTTTGTTCAGATCTGGTGTTTTCATTAGAAATAGGTGAAATTCTCCTGTATCATTTAATGACCATCTTCTTCCCTGGAAGATGATGCTCATTCTAGCTGGATAACTTATTCTTGGCTGTAATCCAAGTTCTTTTGCCTTTCGGAATATCTGATTCCAGGCCCTTCGATCCTTTAATGTGGAAGCTGACAGATCTTGTGTAATTCTAATTACAGTTCCTCGGTATTTGAACTGTTTCTTTCTAGCTGCTTCTAATATCATATCCTTGGTGCGATAGTCCTGAAATTTGGCCAC